>OX387250.1:155000-267500 GCA_947562095.1 Branchellion lobata
TGTACGAAGAATGCTTCAGGCACTTTTTCGTATGTATGGAGAATGCTTCAGTTTTGTTTTATGCATGAAGTGTTTGAGGCGACTTTATGTTTGCGTCAAGTGTTTCGCGTACATTTGCACGTGTTTTTTGCAGGTATTTTTTTTGTATGTTTGAGTGTTTCATGTAACATCACGCACGTGTGAAAAGTTCTTCAGACAACTTTGTTGCAATTGAGAGGTTTCCATGGCATTTTTGAACTCGAACCGACGAACCGCTCACACATGGGGTGTCGCATGCAACTTAATTAAGGGTAGTAAAAAGTTATGAAAGTAAAGTGACATCGCTGACTTTAGGAAAAAGATAAAATGATATTTTTAAAATTTTGAAAAGCATCAAATCAACGTATCTGTGATGATTCTTGGTGCACTTTGACGAATTGAGTAGTCCTTCCAAAATACTCATTGATTTTGCATCTGAAATATTGTTCGAATTTTTAATTTTGACTTTTCAAAAAAAATCGCTGGATTTAATAATCAAATAATCAATTTACTTAACGTCGAACGAAACGAAAGAAGCACTTGAAAAACTTCGCCAAAAATGAACGTCTGCTTGTCGAAACCGAAAAACATTAATATTTGGTCATGAGTATTAATTATATAAAAATAAAATAAAGTAACAACCACATTTGAATAGTTTGAAAAGTATATTTAAAAAATATTTGAGACAAAATAATATTTAAAATATTCAAAAGTTTACAAAATTATAATGAAAATAATTAATATTTGAGACAAAATTATATTGAAAATAATTAATATTTTTACAAAACTATATTTGAAATTTTTAAAATTTTCAATCAAACTATATTGAAGATAATTAAAATTTCTAGACAACTTTTATTGAAAATATGTAGTTTCAGATTTTGCGAAAGCGTGTATGGCGTTATTTTAATCTATTTCATTTTTTGTTTCCAGATATTTTTATTATCTATTTGAAATTCAAAGTTTAAAATTTTAGTTATAAATAAGTTAATTTATCTAAGATTTATAGTGTTTGCTGATTGCGAAGATTTTCAAAAGATTTTTAAAAATCTGCCAAATCTGCCTCGTTTGAAATACAGACATTGCAGTGAAATCGTCAACCAACACCTACATAAATACTGTTTGCCAAATTACTCAACAAGAAAATGAACAAGTGTTGAAAAAAAAATTGTTGTTTAGACGGACTTGCCTGTAAATTTGAGAAATGGCTGAAGAAGAAAAGGACATTGCTGTAACTTCGTCAACCAATCGGCTACAAGAATACCGTTTGCCAACTTAAAAAACAAGAAAGTGAGCGGATGTTGAAACCATTGCAAGAAATTGAGGTATCCAGACAGACTTTTTTGTGAATATGAGAAATGACTGAAGAGGAAAATAGAAGAAGAGAAGAAATAACTTGCAATAACTTTCCAATAGTTATATTATGTGGTTTCAAAATATGATTCAATGCTGAAATTTTGAAACTCATTAATTTAATTTAATAGTCAATTCTGCTTTTGAATTTCTTAGAATCTTTCAACATCCCAGTTTTGTTTAATTTGATGAAACATTCTTCAATAGTCATTCCATATAAACTATGAGTCCATTCTAAATTCTTGAGACTCATAACTTTGATTCTATAATCAGTTTTTGATCTTTTGCAACAGACACTTGACAGTTTTTATGACATTCAGTCATTGTCGATTTAGTTGTTTTTTTTCATTTTGATTGTTCACCATGTTCTGTGCCTTTTCCAGTGTTTGTCAGGTTTTGATTCAATAAAGACTATAAAAAAAGTCCATGTCGAAGGAAATGTTACAGAAACTACGAAATAATCAAAATTTGATAACAGCCAAACTAACAAAAACTGTTGTATTGAAAGCAAGCAAAGATGAAGGACTTAAGGTGACATCCATTAGAGATGCATTGTAGATGCATTAGAGGTGCATTAGAGATGCATTAGAGGTGCATTAAAGATGCATTGGAGATGCATTAGAGATGCATTGTAGATGCATTAGAGGTGCATTAGAGGTGCATTAGAGGTGCATTAAAGATGCATTGGAGATGCATTAGAGATGCATTAGAGATGCATTAGAGATGCATTAGAAATGCATTAGAGATGCATTGGAGATGCATTGAAAATTCATTAGAAATGCATTAGAGATGCATTGTAGATGCATTGTAGATGCATTGTAGATGCATTAGAAATGCATTGTAGATGCATTAGAGGTGCATTAGAGGTGCATTAAAGATGCATTGGAGATGCATTAGAGATGCATTAGAGATGCATTAGAGATGCATTAGAGATGCATTAGAAATGCATTAGAGATGCATTGGAGATGCATTGAAAATTCATTAGAAATGCATTAGAGATGCATTGTAGATGCATTGTAGATGCATTAGAAATGCATTAGAAATGCATTGTAAATGCATTAGAAATGCATTGTAGATGCATTAGAAGTGCAATGTAGATGCAGATCATGAAGCCTTACAAATTTATTATCGAATTGTTAATACAAACATCAAATAACTGATTGTTCGCCATGTTCTGCAGCATTTCAGTGGCTGACTGCATTCAAAGAAATTTAATCAGATAAAATTACGACTATGAAAAACTAACGGTGATGGAAAAATGGACTGTTAGCGATTTTATGTGTGGTACCATGAAAAATAAAAATGAATGGTTCATTAGAATTAAATTATAATAAAATATTTTAAATTGTTTCAATATAGCTGTTAGCCCTTTTTGTTTCATTAAAAGTTTTTTTCTATTTATCTATTTTGTTCTCTGAAGACGCAAATTCATTGCCAACGAGTAATTAACCTGCCACCTAGCGTTTGAAATAAGTTGTGTAGATATTCAAAGTATTCTTGATTCACCAGATTATAACAATGATAATATGGTATTAAATTGAAATTGTATCAAATCATAAAAACAGTGAAATGTTTTAGTTGTTTTAATTTCAGCTGAATATGTGTAAAAGTTATAAATTCAATCTAAATTCAGCAAAATATTTGCTAATATAACTAATTACTGTAAAAAAGGATTAGATTTCTAAAGCAGGGAAGAACAACATAACCAATAGACTGGTTAGTTAATTATGATATAACGGCTGACACTTCCATACAAGCCTCTCCCGTCTTCTAACTACTGCATAATTATATTCAAATAATAAAAACAGGGGTGCAGCGAAGGAGCATTTTCAGAAGAGGCATGGTTCACAAAACATACGGAACAGCATCAACCTTCAAATGTGTGTGTGATTTTACAATTATTTATTTTAAAATCACATTGTCATTCAATGCTTTCCATTCCATTTTTTCAACATTCGTTTTTTCGATTGCTTTTCGAAAGTTCATGCCTTCTTCGTACATTTATCACCACCATACAGGAGTGACAGGCCAACTTGTCGCGCAAGCCTGCGTTAGCCAGAAATTTCCAAAATGAGTGCCTGACACATGCGAAAGATACGCGAAGCTGTGAGAAATGTGCTTCAAATACTCACCAAATAACGTGAAATACGCACAAAAAGTGTTTGAAGGGAAACTTACAAGTGTCTGAATCACTTGATAGACAAAACACCCTTAATACATACATGAGGTTGCATCAAAAACTTGAAACATAAAAGTTGGTGACTTTTAATTCAAACAAGAAACGTTTCAGTGTAAGGAAATTAATACTCAATGAAGCGTGCATGAGACTCTCAATGCATACAAAAGGATCCTAGAAACACTCGATACACACCAAATGCACTACGTGGTGTCGCATGCAACTTAATAACGATTTTAGTGACAAAATGTAGTGACCAACCTTCCTGCTCTTCTCTTCTGTCCTCCTCCAGTCTTCACTCATCCCTGCCACGAACCTGTCAAATTTTCATAACAACAAGAACTTTATTTCCGTCAAACTTCTTATAACCTCAACTACACCTCAACATCTCAACATCTCAACAACATATCGACACCTAAACACTTCAAAACCTCGACAACACCTCAACACCTCAACAACACCTCAACAACACCTCACCAACACTTCAACAACGCCTCAACAACACCTCAACAACACCTCAACAACACCTCACCAACACCTCACCAACATCTCAACAACACCTTAACAACATCTCAACAACACCTCAAAAGAATAGAAACATGTAAATTTCACACACCTGCTCGTATCAGGTGTTCTCGTGTGTACTTGAGTTCCACGTGACTTCACGCATGTGTGAAAGGTGCTTCAAAAACCTTCACTGCAATTGAAAGGTTTTTATGGCGTTTTTGTTTTCAAACCAACGAAGCACTCACTCCGCGTGGTGTCGCATGCAACTCAACTACGCAGTGAAAACAAAAATGTGACCAACCTCAATTTCTGCTTTCTTCTCCTCTTCCTTCAGTCTTCACTCCTCACTGTGACGAACCTGTCGAATTTTCGACTTTAAAAAGCAACACCAACAAGAACTTTATTTTGCTAAAACGTGTTACGACCTCAACTACATTTCACTAGTGCACTTCTTCATGAAAACAAATCTCAGCGCACACTCCAGCCGTTATATGCTCTCTGAGAAGGCGTACACAAGCATGCATACACCTAAGCTTCTTCGTTCCGACTTCTGTGGCTAACGCAGGCCTGCGTGTGAAGTTAGGCTGTCACGCCTGTATGGTGGTAATTAGTGTACGAATAACGTATGTGAACTTCCCTAACAAAAAGTAGTGAAGAAATTAATGTTAAAACAGAAAAGTAGAAAGGTTTGAATGGCAAGGCGATTTGAAAATAATTTATTTTCAAGCTTACACACATTTGCTGGAAAATGATGGCGTTGTGTGTGTCGTATTGTCTGAACCACACCTCGCATAGCCATCCTCTTTCACTGCACCGCTGTGGTTACTTACCTGAATATAATATTGCAGTGAAAGCTTCGCATGAAATGTTCAACGATTGACTGAAACATCTTGATGGAAACAATAAGATCACCAGGGTTGATTGTATAAAATACAATACAATACTAATATGAATATTATAATACTTCGTAGAATTTTGTTACTTGCGTTCTCTCAAGTCTCTATCATATTTTCCAGTTGAACTTTTTTGCAAAAACTGGAAAATTTAATTTTTTTCAACTTAAGATTAGGTTGAATCTCATATAAAAAAACTGAGTATCCTCTTTGGTCTCTAAAAAAGATATGTGAAAAACAAAATAAGTTTGTAAGAAAATTTTGCTCAACAAAAAGTAATTTCTCGTAACAATAGATTTTTTTGCTAAGTTTTTTTTCTAGAGTTAATAATTTTATGAGTGTTCTAAACATTGACATGAGAGTGAGAAGGCCGATGAAAAGATGAATAAAATTTGTTAAAATCGCGAAAAAAAAAATTCTAATGAGAAATCAATTCAAAAATTTTCGAATTATTGTACTTAGTTTTTGACAACCTCTATATTATTTTTACTTTGTAATTACTAATCAGAGTTATTTCAATTCAATTTAATTCATTATTTTTTTTGTCCACTCGACCACTACAAGCCTATAAAACTTTTACGTGACTACTAGCCTAACCCTAACCTTAACCCTAACCCTAGCCCCAGCCCTAACCCTAGCCCCAACCCTAACTTTAGCTCCAACCCTAACCCTAGCCCCAACCTTAACCCTAGCCCTTACTCTTACCCTATCCCATAATCAGTCGTCTGCTTTGCATGGCAAGTCACTAGAATTGGTGATAAAATAAGTCCAAGTTTTATTCCTATACCGATTAATAATTCAATTACACTCTACTCAGTTTACTAAAATTTCTGTTTTTTGCTATTGTTTTTATAAATTATAGCTTTTTCCATTTGATTTTTTTTCCATAAGCTTTCAGTCCAGGTCGATTTACTTTTTCTTCCTGTATATCTGATCTAGTCTAAGATAGTCTTTTTAAAAAAACTTGTAGGCTGATTCAATAGCCTAAGATAAAAAAAAATTTATTTAAATTATATTTTGTAAAATTAGTTTTTTTCATATTCTGTTAACCAAGGTGCGACTAAGTTACCCTTCGTAGGAGTGAATAAACTGTTTTCCTAACTCTAAATCTCCTAGATTAGAATGCATGTTTAGAATGTAATGGAGGAAAAATTATTCAACTGTCATTCTTGCAAGATATCTTGCAAGTTTGATTATTATGGCAGAAATCCAACATACCTAAGATATCTAGAGTAGTTTGATTTTTTTTTCACCTTTATAACAGATATAATATGATTATAATACTAATAGTTATTTGCAATCAAAATAAGGGCCAGAGAGAGTGTTTACGTATTAAAAGATCCATTCACGGAGACAAGAGGCTGTATTATACTTGGTTCAAAGTGTGAAAAGTGTGGTTTGAGCTTTTGTGCTTCTCAGGTTTTCAAATTTATTTCCGCAATGCTCTATGGTTATTTTTTTTTAATTAAATCTATGCAGGAATGCAGTATATACTACAACGGAAGATTTTGCTTGAATTGTGCTGAGTGCTTAAGTGATCTCCCTAAAGAAGTTCAGGTTGGTATAATCTAATCTATTCAATGCATTTGTGAATCGCTTTTTAGTAAGTTGTTAGAAGTTGTATATTATACCATATTATGTCTAAAATTTTGATTAAGTGAACAACCTACTTTCATTTTATTTCAAAGGTGGAGATATCAAAAAGACAATATCCAAAATTAAGAAATGACTGATTTTTAAATATAAAAAAAAACGAAACGCTTCAAATTTTATTTTCAAACAAAAATTAATAATAAGCAACACAAAAATTAATAAAAACTCACATATAAGGTGTTTAAAAAACATAGAAACCTGCAGCAAGGCAGATTTCTCTAAATTACTAGTGGAAACCAAGCATACTCAACACGGTTTATGAGAGTTTCTTGGTCTTGTTGTACAGGGCATCAACCACCTTGTTCATGTCAATGATGGTTTCAAGAACATTCTCATATGTCTTGTCCTTCACCACCTCGTCGAAGATAATCAAAACACCCATTCCTTGGTCAAGGATTCCATTGAACTTCTCATCGAGGATCATTTGTGAAAGTTTCTTTTCCACTAACTCAATGTTCAGATTAATCTGCTTGGCCACCTGGGAGACTTGCACACGAGAGTATGGCTCTATAATGCGACACAAATTCTGTTCCAGCAGACTGTCATACAGAGAGCCAAGGTGTGCTCGAACTATCGGGTCTTCCTCTAGTTGTGTCTTATATTTCTCTATGGTGGCATTGAAGTCAGCAAGTGACCGATCTTGCGAGGCTTTGGCAATAGACTTCATAGCCTCAACATCAGGACCTCGGTACTTGAGAGCAAGTTTGCCACTCATTATGGAAGTAACTTCATCGGCACACTGCAACATAATTTTTGAGAGAAGCATATATTTGAGACCTGTCACGGCACGAGGGCTGTCAATTGAGTCATAGCCTTCAAAAGCCTCATAGAAGTATGAGTAAGCTGTTTTAAAATCTCGTTCATCAGCTGCATGCAAAATTCCTGACTGCGTGTCCAAAGCTGCTTGCAGTTTTGGGGGGCAATAGATTCCATTGGCAGTGGTACGAGCAGAAGTGAGGGCAGCTCGGGCACGAGGGAGATTACTGAGAGCGTGGTATGTCTTACTCTCAAGCAATTGCACTTCTACCAGGAGAGCTTTGTCATCCAGTTTCTTTAACTCCTTCAACAATGTCGACCCAAGCTGCAAAGCCTCTTCATAGCGACCAGTGCTGAAGAAGAGTGAAATGAGTCGTGCTTCAAGGGCTTGTCTCAAAAAAGTACGATTCTCATTTTTTGACCACTCAATGCACTCTTGACACAATTCCACCTCCTTTCCAGTGCCTGCCTCCATATCCAAAAACTTATCAACTAGGTGTCGTACCAGCTTAGCGGCCTTTGCTTTGCTCACCAAAGCAAGAAACGGCCTTGTGAACTTTATCATTGCCCACAAATCTGAAAGTATTATTTGTTGCTCTGCATATTTATTACTAAACATTTTTCGAAAATGTGCATACTAAATTTATAGGAAAAAAATGAAGTACTGATGTATGAGATAAATAAAAAATATGAACCATCTGCTTTTCCAATCTTGGCAAAAAGATCTCCTAGTTCAGTGATAGCTTGTTCCTTCACCTTGATGGCTTCATCATCGTTGCTCTGAAGTTCTTTTTTAACTGTTTTGTCGTTATTGCCATTTAATTAGAGTCAGATCAGGTTTTCCGTTAGCTCGGAAATTATTATAAACAATTTACATCAGAATCAAACAAATTAGTCGAGTGAACTCTATAACCGTGGTTCTTTGAATCCGAGAAATAAAGCCGTGACAAAGCATTTAAAAATAAAAACAAAATAAAGAGATCAACTCACCAATAACTCCCAACAATTCAATTGATTCATTTATATTTTTTTCCTTGAGATGTAGCGCCCTATCGAAGTCCGCGGCAGTCATTTTTTCGTTAGAAAGGTAGTCTTAAATCTACTTTTAACTATAAGTTAGTCGTATCTATCCACCAATTTCATTTGAATTTAGTCAAAGATATCAATACGAATTTGGAAATTAACAATTAATTAATCATGAGCTAGTTTTTTTAATCAATATTTTTATGGGTTCCAGAAATTTATTATGTTATTTTATATTGTAAAGACATCTGTAACACGTCATCTAGCACTATGTTCAAAGGCTCTCCAATGAAAGCGGTTTTACTCGCTGTGGGCTACTAGATTACTGGACACTATAACAACATCGACTGCGAAGTTAAACTCATTCTGAGTCTTATGTTACTCTTGAGATATTGGCCGAAGTTATCGAATATTTAAAACTTTTTATATTCATTTTAAAAATTCATTTTTTTATACAATTTTTTTTCCAAAGTATAATCCATTAAAGTCAATTAGAAAAAAGATAACTTTTCAAAATCTGCACTCTCAGGTTTAAAATAAAGAATAATCACTCACATTACTACTTAGCTGACTTTTTTAAGTTTCTTACTCGTAAGGGATTGAGATCTTCTTATTTTCATTATTTAGGATACCTTCCAATAGTACTTATGCTAAATCTGCACTTTCCTGCTGAAATTTTTTCCCCCAATCTCACCTCTATTACTTCTCTACTTTTATTTTGTAGAACCCTCAAAACTTTGTTGTTTAAACAGTTCGCAGTAGAGCGCTCTTGAACAGTGTGAGCCGCGCTATACAAATGAGTTGATTAGATTAGGTTTCATAATTAGAAAAATTCTTTTATAATAAGAATCAATTCACTTTTAGTGTTAAAAGTTTTAGAATTAAAACTACCAATCGAAAAGTTTTAAAAAATAACCGAAGGTACAAGCAATTTTCAAAAGTTGAAGATATTGATTTGCAAAAGTCCGATGATTCATATAAAAAATAGAGTTAGAAGCACTTTGGAATATAAAAAGAGACATTCTAACATCAGGGGACTAGCCCAAAAGGCAATCAAACATGTTTATAGTTTCGATTAGATAGCACACAATCATGTGCATCACTACAATTCCTTGACGCTACACAAGCACTCGTGAGCTATGGTGCTACTACAACAAGGTCGCCAGAGGTGAAAGGCGTTTGGAAATAGAAAGGAAATCGTCTCAATGCAAGCAATTTCATCAAAGAAGCTCATGAGTGCGCCTCGATGTGTTTGTGTGTGAGTTGATTGCCATAAATAACCTCCAATTAACATTCATTCTTTTCTCTCGCCCAATCTACAATTCATTTGTATCCATTCAGAATTTTTCAAAAATAAATACTTCTTCTGCCTGAGCTGTATTATATTTAAGCTCATCTTTGTGAAAATAGTTTTACACTTATACCGCACATTTATTTGTAAAATTCATATTTTTTAACGCCTAAGAGTTTGCGGGACTCCATGTATGAGGCTTCCAACTATTTCAAAAAATTGTCAAAATCTCATCACTACTTATTTATTAAATCTTTTCCTAAGAGTGATAATAGTTTTTGTTTGACGTCAAAACAAAACAATAATCGTGTTTACTATTAGAAAATACAGCTAAAAATATTCCAAACGTATTAGTACCTTTATATGTTTAAAAATCAACAAGTTTGTTTATAACAACGCACGAAGCACTCAACCAATCAAAAGCAATCAACCAATCAAAGGCAATCAACCAATCAAAAGCAATCAACCAAGACAGAAACTTGTAAACTTTAACGCCGGAAAGTTCAATGTCTACTTTAAAGATATTGCACAAGCGCTAGTGGAGAGTCTTTGGGGCCTATAATGTTGGGAATATTGAGTAGTGGTGAGCACGAAAGATGGAACGTTTTGTATAAGATCCTATGTGTTCAGATCATTTCCGTCTTCTCGTTCATTCTTATCAGAAAAAGAATATCTTCGCAACAAATTTTCTGCCCCTGGATACCAAAAGGCATTTTCATCATTGAAATATGCACTCTTTACTATTTTGAGGTTCTCAAATGTGTCAAATGTTGTATAGAGCGCCGCTTTGCGATGAAAAATGAAAAAATATTTTTCAATAATGCGACGTGAAAAAAGTGGTCTTTTTGTAGTATTTAATTGTTATTTATTTCCAAAATGTTACAAAAAATGTAATTAATAAATAAATGGAACATCACAGGCAATATTCCTGAGTGTTGCCGACCTTCCTACCTTCTTGAGTCTTCTTATGATCAATGGCTTGCTGTACTACGTCATCAAAACGACGAGCGATGAAAGTGAAGTTGACGAGAAGGATGCTGAATACTTGAGCGATGAAGACCCCACCGAGTTCATCGACTGCAGCTCGCAATACGGCAGTGAGGACTATGGAAACAAAAGTTTCATGACCTTCCTCAAGGAAAGAACTCTCAATTCATTGGTCACCTTCGCCATTTCCTTCCTCTCTATCCCCATCTTGCATTACCTCGCCTTTCTTTTTTTGCAACCAGACCTTTCGAACGATGACCTTTCATGCGCTTTCACGTGTGAGCACTTCAAAGAACCCTTCTTCATTCTCACTTTCCTTCTTGAGTTCCTCCTCACATTCCTTCTTGAAGTTTATCTACTGAAACAAAAGCACTTCCTCAAAGCACCCAGGCAAACTGTGGTATCGCTGGTCAGAATGGTAACTTTGTCAATGCTCTTCTTCTTCGGTTGGTTGATTTTCTGTTGAATCATCATGTAAATATATATATGAATATAAATGAATCAATGCATTGATCAAAGCAACTTCTTCAATTGAAGGTATGGTTGTAAGTTTTCATCTAATTAAATAAAAAATTTTCACTTAAATCAAGATTTACCGATGGAGGATGTGCATCTGAACTCATTCACGCCCATTCTTGCTCTCTACGGCTGCAACTACATCACAATCTTCAACGCCCTGCTCAAGCACAGTCTGGCCTCCTTCTTGGGTTATGTAAGTGTGAGTCTTCTACAGCATCGTAAGGAGCTCAACTATGAGGGTGGTGACGGCAACTTCAACATGGACAACAACAAACCACCAAAACGCTACGAGTCGAAGAAAAACAAGTGAGTCTCCTTAATTCGACTTTTGGTTGGAATGATTGCTAAGTTGTCATAATTGGCTGGAATCTGGTTATTTTGGAAAAGGTGTTTGAGAAATGAAATAAGTTATAATGTCTAAATAATAAACAATCGAAACGCCTACACTAGCAGGTATGAAAGGAGCACTGCACCGTACTGGAAAGGAGGATATCCAAAATCGCAGCTGATGTCTCCCAAAAGACCCACTCACAATTCTAAGCCATCCTATCCCATTGACTACAACTGCAGAAGAGACTCGCCTGACGGTTACAGAGAACCACCTGACTTGTACGCACCAATGAAGAAGAGTTCAAGGGCGTGCCAGTACGACAAACTTCGTCACGAAAAGTTAGACTCCGTAGATTACATTCCGAAACAAACGTTCGCAAGACAAAGGTGTTGTCACAGAAGAGATCAGGGCCCTTTCAAAAAACCAGGTCATTTCGTATGTAGCTCCGGATCCGATGATTGTTACCCGAGGATGCATGAACCAATGCTGAATGAAGCCAGTTCCTCGGCGGAAAGAGTTTGCACTGGTAGGGAATGCAAGAGAATTGCGTCCAGAAGGAAGTTCAATCCGTACAAGAAGAGTCCTGAAAAGCTATACAGAGTGCCCAAAGTCACCAATGAAGCCAAGTATGTCGACGTGCCTAGAAGTTCCTTTTCGAAGAGTAGAGTGAGCAGGAGGTCGGATAGAAGGAGTGGATTTGACAGCTTTGACCCCAGGGATCGATTATCGAAAGAATACGTGGACAATCAGTTCTACATCGATGAATACACCAAAACCAGAAGCCCTAAAGTTTTTGGATATCCAGTTCACAAAAAAGATCACGATGTGTACAAGGGAGAAAGATTGAAGAAAGCTTTTTACTATGGAGGCCACAAGAGCAAGTATCCCTTCTCACACAAGGTCAGAAAAAATGTAAGAAGCCCCTTTAAAAAGGCATCCTACCACGACCGAGAAGGCAGACACCGCAGAATGCTCTCAGGTTACAGAGACTCCAGGCTCTATGACTCGCACGATAAAATCATTCAAGGCCAGATGCGTCACTCGAGAATCTCCAACTATCCGCGAAGCCACATATTTTATGATGATAGACACGCTTACAACATAGGAACTGAAGACGAAATGCATGATATTGAAGATTTCCATCCTAGATACTTCGACAAGTATGAACTATACAGCCCTCGCCACCACATAGTTCCTAGACATCAGTATGTAGTAGGCCAGGTGGCAGGTCGCACTGACTCATCGCCTTCGCCCGCCAGTAAAAGAAAAGCTTCAAAGGAGAGTAAAAAAAGCAAAGGGTCCAGCAAGGGGTCTGGAAGGAGTTCCGGAAAGAGTTCCGGAAAAAGTTCTGGAAAAAGTGGCGGGAAGAGTGGTGGAAAGAGTGGTGGAAAGGCGGGTAAAAAGAGTACTGCAAAAAGTAGCAGCAAAATAAGCAAAGACTCGAAAAAGTCCTCCAAGGGTGCCAAGTCCACCCAGTCCATCAAAGGCAAGGAGGTCACCTACTCTCCATCCGTAGGTAAGTCCAGCTCGAAAAACCAAAAAAGCGATAAAAGCAAGAAAAACAGCAAAGATAAAAAAAAATCACCGAGTAACAAAAGCGACGAAGAAAAAAAAGAAGAAGAAGCATGTCCGCAAGTTTGCTGTCCTGAGTGCTTGCCTAGCACGTGTGTCACCAATGACCACTGCGACGCCTTCGTGACTCAGATGAAGAAGATGACGATCCTCAAGCAGATGGAGTGTTGTCCTTACAAGTGTCAACTGCCCTGCTAAACAAACAGCCCCTTAGAGCAGTCATCAAGCAGTCACCACACACATCGTAAGAGGAAGACCACTTTGAAGGCCGTGAAATAGTATTTATTATTATTTTGCAAGTAGATATGATTCCGAGTGATGAGTTGATGTTTGCAAAGTCACTTTATGTTGTTGAATGTTTATATTTCAGTTTCATTATTTCCCGCTGAACACCTAATTTGGTGGTGTTTAGGCTATCATTCACAAAGTTAATCAGTATTATATGAAATGTGTAAAAATTATAAATAAAAATAGCATAACTTGAATATATTTATAAATAAAAAAACGCAAACGCGCCTTCGGAAAAGACTTTCACTATCTCCAAATCGAATTCGCCTTCGTTCTCAATGAAGTTCCTGAACTCTCTGGTGCTTCCTCCCACTCCGAAGTAATAACATTTTGCTGCTACAAAGCTGCTTGGGATAATAATTGATAATATATCGATGAGGGTTTTTTATAAAATGAAGCGCCATAAAAGTGTAAGGATTATTGTAGAAGTGACATCTCACCACACTCCACAGGGCTTGAGGAATTGTCGAAAAATGTTGTGGACGTGTTTGTAGTTATTGACGTTATAGATGGTTTCAGAAGTAAGGATGTAATCGTACCTGGTGATAAATACATAGTGACGTACAATTGAATTGATGTTGATTCGATGGAAGAACATATAAATGAGTGGTGGCTATTTAGATAGGAAGGTGGGCCTGAACTCACCTGAAAATAAAATTTTCACAAAACTTGCCCCAGTCTCCTGCAAAGAACCTCACACTGGGTTGGTCTGCCATCCAACCGCTTGTCTGTTCCTCTTGTGCCTTGGTCTCTTGCTTGCTTGCTTGTGCGCCACACCTTGAAGCAAACTCCTCTCCTTCCAACTTGTCTTGTGACTCCTTGGTACCTCCCACTCTTTGGAACTCTTTCTGCTGCAGAACTTTCAGAACATTTGGCATGGTTGTGTTTGTCAACACTTCCTCATTCTGCATGTGAAATCAAAATAATTAATAGTTTTAATATTTAAAACAAAATTTATATAAAAAATAGTAAAATAGTAGAAAATAAAAACTATTAAATTAAAAATAATAAAAAATAGTTTATTACATAATCCTGGAAGTGCACCTCAGTCGCTTGTTCCTTCAGTGCATACATGCCTAAGAGACCATGGCCACAACCTAACTAGGTCATATTGTAGTGTAAATAATGGATTGACTAAACAACTGTGATGAAATATTTTAGAATTTTGTTAAATAAAATTATAATTTTAAAAATTGTTACTAAAGAAATTGATTGAGTGATTTTGAACAATGAAGTATTCAAGCACACAAACATCAAGAACTGTGGTCTGTTTGAAAGGAGGTTGCTGTTTGATGAGGTAGGTGAGCAGATCCTTTGTACACTCCCACACCTGCATTCCTCCTGACCACGGATTTAAACATCTTCGGTTGTTTGTTCTTGTTTCATAATAAAATAAAATACAAAACAAAACACAAGGAGCCTCATTTAAGTGGCATTCAAGACGAGGACTTTATAAAACATTAAAAAACGTTGCAGTAAAACACACCTTCATACACATTAGGTAGAAGATCAGAGTTTTGCTGGTGAGCTACTGATGCACTCGTACCTTTTATAAAGTCTCCCATCAAGAGTTTTGAAGAATCAATATATTCTAGTGACACATTATGGGATAATTTGTACTCTTTGAAAGGTAAGTTTTGTTTCTGGAATGAAAAACACTTTTTCGAATTTATTTTTTTAATTTCAAATTTTGAAAACCACAGGCACTTTTATAAAATACAAATTTCAATTAAAAACCAATTTGGTGTCATCAGGCTTGACTTCTTTGAAATCAAATACTCTCCTTTGTACAGGACTATCATGAACATCTGTTTAATATAGTCAAATTTACGTTATCAAAAATATCAGTAAAACCGTGATAATGCAGTTAGTTTGAAAAATCTAGTCTAATCAAAGCATTTGTAAAGCACATTTTTGCACTATGTTCAAAAATTATATAGTAACTAGAAATCTGAGTTTTTTTTCTGAATTTTTGATTGCTCACCTAACTTGGACCTTTTTAAACATGTCTGACTTTCATCATCGGACCCATCAGAGAAATTGAATTTGAACATGACGAATTTAAATAATTGGCATTTTCATTCACTTTTAAAACTGAAACTTTTGATAATATAATTGAAATCTAATTGGTTCAAAATATTTTTATTTTGTATTTGAACTTCGTTGGATAATATGGAAGTTTTCTATTGTATATATATTTCTCATATTCACAAAAAAATCAGTCTGGATACCCCAATTCTTTGCAATGCTTTCAACATTCACTCACTTTCAACTGATAATGTTCTGTTCTCGTATATTTCAATGATTTTTTTAGTTCGACTATTTTCTGTGTTTTTGTAACATTTCCAGCGTATGTCTGGACTTGATCTAATAAAGACTAGGAAAAAAAACTTTCTTTTTTTAAAGTTGGCAAACGGTATTCTTGTAGCCGATTGGTTGACGCTTTTACACCAATGTCTTTTTTCAGCCATTTCTCAAATTCACAAGTTAGTCCTTTTGACACCACAATTTTTTGCAATGCCTTTCAACACTTGTTTACTTTCTTGTTTAGTAGTTTTTTATAGTCCAGACATACGCTGAAAATGATACAAAAAAAATGCGAACAATAGAACTAAAAAAGAAAACATTAAAAGATACAAGAACAGAATGTTATCAGTCATAAAATTCAGCATTGAACTTACAACAAAAGGCAAAAAAATTAAGAATAAAGGTTCAAATAAAAAAGGATGAACAATGAGTATTATGAGCTTATTGAGTATTGAGAAGACGAGGAAGGAATGTTTTGTCTTGGTAAGAGGAGTAAATTGTTTAGGTGTAATTGTGCGTTCGTCTTCGCATCTCACGGGATGTAGACTTGACCGGTGGGAGGATCTGATGGAGTACATGGTGCTGGTTATTGGTATATCTTGAGAACAAGCGTTCATCAAGAGATGCGAATATTGATTTTATTTTAGGATAGTTAGAAGGAAGGAAGTTGAGCCTTATAAGTTTATAAAGTAAAGATTGGAGTTGTTTTATATGTTCATTATTGGAAAATCCACACCATGAAGGTGCTGCATATTTTATGCAAGATATAATTAGATATTTCATTATATCATATAATTTAGGACCTCAAAGTCCATGAGCCCTAATTATTTTCAGCGCATGAAACGTTTGGTAGCATTTAGTAATAATATTGTCAATGTGGGGTGTGATGTTGCGAGTTTCAGTGAATGAGACTCCCAGGCTAGTGAGGTAAGAAGTTCGTTGGAGAAATGGATGAAAACTAGGAGGTGTTATTTCATTATAATTATTATGTATAATTAATTCATGAGGTTTTTCGAGATTAAGAGAAAGATTACTTAATTTAGCCCATTTAGGTAAAGAGTCTAATTCTAATTGCAAGAAATCATTATTAGATGATTGATCATTTTATTGAGGGGATGTACAGGTTTTAGAGAAGATGCATTTTTAATAAAAGATGATGGACCCAATACCGAGCCTTGAACCACGCTAGAATTAATAGATAAGGCACTAGATTTTTTATTGTGAAATTTTGTATAATGGGTTCTATTTTTAAAGAATGAAATGAGTAAATTATGAATACTATCATCAAGTTGTAATGAGGCCATGTTAGCGATGAGAGTAGAATGAGTGAAAGAGTCGAACAATTTGTCATTTTTAGTTTGCCAAACAGTATTTCCGTAGGCGTTGGTTGACGATTTCACTGCAATGTCTGTATTTCAAACAAGAAAATGGCGGATGTAGGAATTTAAAAAAAATCTTTTCAAAATTCTAGCAATTAGAAAAAACTATAACTCTTAAATAAATTAACTTATTTATTAAGAATATTTAAATGTTTTAATTTCAAATAGTTAATAAAAATAGTTTAAATGAAGTCGATTAAAGTAATGGCTTTACACACTCGCGAAACTATTCTCAATACTTAATAAGCAGATCATTGTTCATCGTTTTTGATTTGAAATTTTTTTATTGAATTTTTTTGTAGTATTTCTAGTTGCTTTATATGTTCAACGTTCATTTTCACTTGACTTCTTATAACATTCAGTTCTCGTTAATTATAATTATAGTTTTTTTTCTTTCACTTTGATTGTTTATTATGTTTCGTACCATTTCCAGAGTTTGCTTTAACTTGGTATAACAAAGACTATGAAAGAAATATAAAAAAAACTATCATAAGAGCGGACAGAAGGGACCATACGAGAGACCGAAAACTGTAACAAAAAAACATTTATTAACCTTTATAATTCTCAAAGTTTAGAAAATTTATTAAAACATAGATTTTATTTTTAAAATAATTTTTAAATAAGCTTAGAATACATGGAGCACTTAGTGCTTCCGCGATAAATTTCATTATAATATACATGGTGTCTACAAATTCTTCAGTCTGTCTATCCTTCGTTTAGGTGCGCACAATTCCTCGAAATTGCGGTCGGGTTAATTTCATTTTTTCAAAATTTAAATCAATCAATATTTATTTGAGTGGATATTTAAAGATAGTTATTGTTCGTTTTAAGACTTCTTTGTATACCTAGTGGGATTTATTTAGTGATTAACAGTGAACGGTCTAAACTAAAAAATATATAACTCATTTAATTTTTCACAGTGTTTTGCCAAATAAGTTCACACATCGTTTTTGAATAAAATTAATATAAAGTTAGAATTCAAAATTGACTGATATAGCACACCAAATTAAAATGCACATAGCTTCATAAACATTTTTTATAACTTTTTGTTTATAAAAATAAACTTTTTGGACTGTTTATATTAATCAAGTATTTGATTAAACAGATCGAAAGTTTAAACATTAAAAAGAAATGGGAAATTCTGCTTCTGGAGTGAGTCATTTAGTTAAAAACAGTATATATTTTCAAATATAACGTCTTCGTATAAATTCATTGAATTGACAAGTTATAAATTTAAAAATATTTTTTTATATTTCTATTTGTTTAGCCTATCTAAAAGAAGTAATAACGATAGTAAAAGAGTCATTAATTATTCTTATTTTCTCACCTTATAAAAATATGTGCCTACATATGAGACAGCAGGTGTTTTTGATATAGCAGCAACAAGTTTCATGTTGAGAATAAATTAATATTCAGCCTTTTGAAGAAAAAATGTTTTTAAATGAGTTTCATTTATGTGGCTACACGTACAAAAATTCAATAAATTGACCACTTTCAAATTTTCAAAAGAAAATACAATACAATCCAATAAAAATACAAATATTAGTATAGTAAAATTAATCATAAGTTTCAAAGCCACATAAAGATGATATATAATAATATTTAATGAATTTTTATAACAACAAAAAATAATAATTTTGTTTAAAAATAGTTTCAAGAAATCAATTGAACTTGCATAATTAGCCTAATTTTGATGTGGAGACGAGGGTTCTGGGTATTGATAATATTAAATCAAGTTTTTGAAGCACCAAGGCAATCAACATTCAGTCATTGAAACTATCAGGTATTGAAGATTATAAGCTAGTTTAAATAAATATGTTTAAAGTTTAGATTTGAAAAAAAAAATGAAATGAATTTTTTTTGCAAAAGTGACAAAATTCTTGATAGCAGGAAATGCATTTTTGAAAACTCATTTGTGTATGTTGTTTGTGGTGGATTGCTACTTAAGGAGTGGGGCAGTAGAACAATGAAGTACTTTAGTGTTTGACCTTTGTTGGATGAGAAGGTTGGTGTAGGGGTTGATGAAGGTTTGAAAGTTAGCACTGCAATTGTTGATTGCAATGGGCTGGGGTAGTAGTCCAATCTACTGATGACTGAAAAGTGTGCGAGGATTGAGACCATGTCACTTGTAATGAATGGACAAGGATGATAGTTACAAGAGCAAATGACAGAGTGCTGGTTGGAAAATAGTCTCTCTTCATGAGGGATGTCAGGCACCTTAAGAATGTTATTGATATTGATGGAGGAGGATCAGAAGTCAATGTTTTTTACTTGTGAAACCTTTTGAGTAGTCATGCTGGTTGATGAAGTTTATCAATCATTAAAAACAATCATGATAAAACTAATTAACTTCTAATTAATTTGAAAAAATTATTCTCAAGCAACCTGAAGTATTGATTCAGCATTTCATGCCTTGGAATATTAAAAATAACTTACAGAAAATTGTTAGCAATAACATACAAAAAAACAGTTTTAAAGACAAAAGTCAGAAGGAGACTATTAAGAAGCGACTATAACAACAATATTATAAAAACAACATTGCAAATCTTTGTATTAAAAACAACAGCATTGAAAAATGATAAAATTCTATCATCAACAAAATCATTTAAAAATCAAAACAAAAGAATAACACAAAAGCAAGTAATAAATAACACCTGCAGGAAGAGGGTGAGAAGGAGAACAACCCGAGGACCTTGAGGAGGAATGTATGCTGCACGGACATCCTCATCTTGATCCTCTTCATTGTCTTCTGGGTCTTCCTGGTGAGAATCTGTTTGACTGATGGAGTGGATAGATGAATGGATGGGGAGTTAAGTAGGTGGATGGGCAGCTGGAAGAATGAACTGATGAATGAATAGGAGGGGGGGGGGGGAGCTTATGAAGCTGAATCACTCATCTTTATCTTCAATACAAACTGGCCCATCAATGCTCAATGAAATTCATACTCTTCTCTGAATCAGTCATCCACCTCCCATGCATCACCCATGCACCTCCCATGCATCACCCGTGCACCACACAGATTTTTATAGCAGTGACGGCAATAAGGCGGGGGGATCCAAACAGGGTGTTGTATGGCTACGACAGCTCAGGCAACACTTGCAACCAGAAAAACAACAAGATTGAGGGTCTCCAGCACTCAGGACTTGACACTGTGGGAAAGAAGTTGGAAGTCTTTGCATACCTTCTCCATCACTCCATCACTCCACTCTTCATCACTCCATCACTCCACTTTCCATCACTCCATCACTCCACTCTTCATCACTCCATCACTCCACCACCACCACTATTGCCACACAACCACCACCACAGGAACGTCTTCTTCTTGAGTGTCTTGCACCCCAAGCACACTATACAGATATGCATAGAGAAATGTCCCGACCGCATTTTGGACTCCAAGGAAGCGGTGGTCAAGTTCTACAAGGAAACAGGAATCAGTTTGTGTCAGTATGGAGTAGAGCCGAGTGTGACACAAAAGTTCGACAGGAAGGGTCCCTGTCCTTCCCTTCCAGTGTACCCTTCCCTGTCTGTCCTCTCCAGGTGCGTGCCCAACTTTGGCGAACTTCTGAATGAAACCTCACGACTCGCTACCGTCAACCAGTTCTCTGAGGTATGCAGCAATTTGGGTCAACAGTGTGTCTTTGAATTGCTATCCACTCAATACCACCCTCAATACCAATATCAACATTGCCTTGATTGAATGATTCGAGGATTTTGTTTCACGACCTTCCACTCCTCCAACAACAGCTCCTCAAGATGCAGGACTTCCTGAGCAAGGCCATCAGCGACATTTCGTACTGCTGGAAAGAACTTATCGCCATTGGCTTCATTTGCATCGGTACATCACTCCTTCAAACCCCACTGCACTTTTCAGTGAAGAATTTTCACTGCAACCATGGCCCCCTTCTAAGCCCGCCAAATTATTATTGATATTGTTTAATTAGCAGCCACTATGCCTCCTGCACTTATCGAATCGATCTGTGTTTCCACCTTCTTCTTCTCTTCTCTCTTGCCACTCTTTCAAGCAACCACATCATTCCTCCCCCACCATCATCGCATCTACTACTGCCACCCTCACCACCAGTTTCACTACTATTTTAGGCTCTGTTACATTAGTACCACCACCATACCCTTTTCATTCTCACTACCACCACCACCACACCAGTGCTGGCCTTCTTGATGGTTGTCTTGATGAGGTTCATGGCATTCATCATGGTGTGGCTCATTGTCATTCTGTCGGCGATTGGCTCCGTTGGTGAGTGTCCTTGTTACTTGTCCTTTTGTTTTTGTTGTTGTTGTTGTTGTTGTTGTTACTTGTTCTGTTGTTGTTGGCAATAATAGTTTTTGTGATTCTGGTGATGGGGTTGTGGTAGAAACGATGGCGAAAGTAGTATTGGCGATAATAGGTTTTTTAATTTTGATTTCGTTTTAGATTTTGTTTCTCAGCAAAGATTCACATCGTAGCGAATGGGCTGATCAAAATCAATAAGTTAATGTACCATTTCATGCATATTTTTTGCTGCAAGCGACTCTCACGTCAATTGCATCGATTAAGAATCTATCTATATTATTCTTCAAACAGCTCTACAATGCCACGTTTAACACCACACCCACCATTCATTATCATCACCACCTCACCATTCATTATCATCACCACCTCACCATTCATTATCATCACCACCTCACCATTCATTATCATCACCACCTCACCATTCATTATCATCACCACCCCAGCATACAAATACTTCCAGCTTGTCGTAAACCACCCCTCCACCTCACCACCCCTCCACCTTACCACCCCTCCACCTTACCACCCCTCCACCCTACCACCCCTCCACCCTACCACCCCTCCACCTCACCACCCCTCCACTGTACATCTCTCCGCTCTAGAACCCCCCATCAAGCTTCAATCCCACTTTACAACAATTTCACCAATTCGTCGACCACTTTGCCGTTTCCCTATAAAACCACTTTGTTACCTCATCAATCTACCTCAGAATTTCATTTTATATATATATTCCACCATGCAACCAACCCAGCATGCCACCACCACCACCATGTCAGTCGGCACAGTGCTTTTATGGGTGGGCTTCGTGCACTGGCTACACGACGACGGCTCAGACCCCATCCTGGTGCCTCTGGTCGGCACCGTCATCAAGAAACGCACTGCCTTCCTCGTCTCCGCCATCATCGCCTCCGTCCTCACGGTCGCTGCTTGAGTGGTGTGTCTGACCTGCTTCCCTGCTTTTCCTCCTTTACTTCTCCTACCCTACTCTTCCTCCTTTACTCTTCCTCTTTACTTTTCTTCTCTCTCTCTCTTACTTCTTCTTACCTCTTCTAACCTCCTTCCTCTTTTTTTATAAATATTTTTTTATCATATTCATCATTCAGTTGTAGATTATTATTATCTAGCTATTCTCGTTCCAACTCAATTGGTAGTGAGTATTCTGTATCCTCATTCCACTTGTTTTGCTGGAAAACAGACATACTCACCACAAAGAACTTTCTGCAGCAAGGTCCCGCACTGGGTGTCGTGGTTGACTTACGATACGTTGCTGCAAAGCACAACTTGCTCCAATCAACTCCTATTTATTTGTTTATTCTTTTTTTATCTCCTTTTCTTTTTCTTGTTTTCTTTCTAAAATCTCTTTCTTTTCTTCAAATGATTAGTTTTTTAATTGTTTTTTTTCTTTGTTTTTTTTATAAGTAATAAATGTCATATTTTCAATATTCATGATAAGATACGTCCTACTTCGCCGTTATCTTCACCACCATCAGCATCATCATCAGCACCACCACTACAACTATTAGTTCAACCAACTCCCTCTTGTGCTTATTGATTTATTGTTTTCTGTTAAATTACCTACGCCATGAGTGGCAGTAATTTTGCTGCGTGGTTGGGTCAGAAGAAACTCTACAAAAGACTGTGTAGACACAAGCGTAGAGATTACTGGATTAATAAACTCAGTGATCCAAAAAACAAAACGGCTTAAATTTGGAGCCACATTTATAGTGTCTCTGGTCGAGGATAGAGATCTTCTGTTGACGGAATTCAGCCTGTTGAATTCCAATCTTTTCTTTTGAAGAAAGTTGAGTCAGCGAGGAACTCAATCCGAGCCAGAGAAAAACCCATTTATCTAGCTCATGCAAAAGAAGGTGGTCTCAGAAGGCTCCAGAATGTGGATGAGGATGAGCTTCTCAAGGCTATTCAGAGGCTTCCCAATAAACAGTGTGCATCTGATCCAATACCCACTTGGCTTTTTGAAAAATATTTCAAGAATGATTTCACCTTTCGTAAAAAGTATGGTCAATCAGTCTTTTTCTGAGAGAATTATCCCAAAGCCCTGAAACTTGACTCAAATTACACTACTGTTGAAAAAGCCTAGACTTGATCACAACCTTGCTTCATCCTACAGACCCATCTCTAATCTGCCTGTTTTGTCCAAGCTCTCAGAGAGGCTTGTTCTCAACAGAGTCATGAGCTATTTAAATAATTCAAATCTTTTCCCCACTCACCAATCAGCTTACCGTCGTCATCATTCCACTGAAACGGCTGTCACAAAAGTGTATTCAGACATCCTCGGTCCAGCCGATGATGGTAAGCTCTCCCTCCTCATTCTGTTAGACCTGTCAGCTGCCTTTGACTTAGTTGATCACAGTATTTTGTTAAAACTGCTAGAAAGCACATATGGTTTTGATGGTCTCACACTGGAATGGTTCAAAAACTACTTGAATGACAGATTCTTCAATGTACACTGCAGTGGGACAAAATCAGATTTTGTTGACTCTTCAGTAGATGTCCCACAAGGGATCTGTTCTTGGACCATTTTTGTTTTCTCTATACACTGGAGACCTTGAAAGAATAGTTATGAAATACAAGCTGGGATTTCATCAATATGCTGATGACACTCAAATATGTGGCCACTGTTTTAATGAAGGCACAGAGAAATTACAAATGAGTGTTTGAGTGTGTAGATGAAATCGCAGTTTGCATGGGAGCCAATTGCCTCAAACTCAACAGTGAGAAGACTGAGGTGATCTGTTTTTCTTCTCGTCGGAATCTGAAAAATATTCTGAGCTATTCTGTCCGTGTATTAGAAAGCAACATCTTTCCATCAAAATCTGTAAGGAACTTGGGAATATCTATGGATAGAGACCTCACGATGTCAACTCAGATATCAAAAACAATACAGATGTGTTTCACCTCTTTGTCAAATAAGATTCATCAAGGGATGTTTGACAATGGACTCTGAAAACACTTGCATCGGCCTTAGTTCTAAGTCGTATTGACTATGGCAACATGGCTTTAGTCAGCTTACCTAAGGTAGCAACGCAAAGTATTCAATCCATAATCAATACAGCAGCCAGGCTCATTACAGGAGTCAGGAAATATGATCACATTACTCTTGTACTCAAGGAGCTTCAATGACTGAAAATTGATGGAAGAATTGAATTTAAAATTTCTCTGCAGATGTACAAGTTTTTGTTCAATGAGGGTACTGCGTATCTGACACGTGACCTAGTTCCAGTTGCTGGTCTGCCGGAAAAACAGACTGAGATCGGCTTAGTCAAAGGATGTTGTTCCTAACAAGCACAAGCTCAAATCATTCGGATTAAGAAGGTTCAGCGTCAGCGAACCTAAGTTGTGGAACAACCTGCCTAACAGCCTAAAATCTTTAAGTTTAACAAAATCATTTTGTCGATCTATGAAGACTTACCTATTCAATAAATCATTCCCTTCATCATAATAATACTAGCTTACTTCTTTTTAAAAACAATGTTGTTTATTTATTCTATTCTATTTTTAATTTTTTACTATAATATTTATAATAATAAGACGTTTTGAGTGGCCTCGAAACTCTACGGGGTTAATGCCACTATAATATTATTCGCATTTGTATTGTATTTTATTGCATTGTACTGTATTGTATTGCATTGTATTGTATTGCATTGTATTGTATTTTATTGTATTGCATTGTATTGTATTGTATTGTATTGTATTGCATTGCATTGTATTGTATTGTATTGTATTGTATTGTATTGTATTGTATTGTATTGTATTGTAAGTACAATAATGTACTTACGTCTTTAGGTGCATTTTTTGCTGCTTGCCCATAAGAACTAAATAACATTCTATAATAGTAATAATAGTAATAATAATAATAATAACAATAATAATAATAATAATAATAATTGTGTATGAGCGCCAATAACAACATTTTCATGAATTAAATGATTTTTTGAATCATTTTGTTTTCAACCAAGTATGACAATTCATGCTCACCTGGTCCGCAGGTGGTGCTGTTGTTGGTGTTGTTCGTGATGAGGAAAAGGATCGCCCTGGTGGTTGCTCTCTTCAAGGAAGCAGGTTCGCTTCCTTGTTCTTCCATCCATCAATTTATATTTCCATTTTCACAATCGATTCCCCATTCATCTACTCATTCATTCTTTCATCCAATTATTCATCTATCAATTCATTCATCCATTCATTAATTCATTCATAAATTCACTCATCCATTCATTAATTCATCCACCCATTCATTCATTCGGATATTAATTACTTCATCTTTCATTCCGCCATTCATCAGGGGTTTCACTGGTGGACATGCCTGCTTTGTTGATCCAACCATTCATCACCTCCATCCTCTACGCCCTGGTCACCCTCTACTTCTTCTTCATCTTCGCCTGCATCTCCACCATGGGTATCTCATCCTCACTCATCACATTCCTATCCGTCTTTTCCGCCATCAAGCATTCCTTCACCATTCCTCCTTCTTGTTCACCTCCCACACTTTCCTATTTATCATTTTAACGTCGTTTGTAAGCCACTCACAAGAAACTAAAGCATTTGTTTGAACAAAACACATATCAGCATTACCATCACATCACCACAACCATCACAAAACCACCAAGTGCTACCATGCACTGATCACCCTCACATAGCCACTATCACCACATCCCACCACTTCCATCAAATTCCACCCCCACCACACTTTTCCACAAACTCCGCCATTGACCATAATTACAACCCCATCACAATACTGTCATCACTCCACCACCACATCAACCCACCACTGCATCACTCACACACTCCAACACCCAACACCATTCACCATAAAAACCATCATCATACCTACCCTGCCTCAACATCACACCGACAACCACCCCAACACCACACGGACAACCACCCCAACATCACACCGACAACCATCCCAACACCACACCGACAACCACCCCAACACCACACCGACAACCATCCCAACACCACACCGACAACCATCCCAACCAGCAGATCGACAACCACCACAGGAACTCCCTCAGCAGTGACAGTGGCTGATGTGACGAAGGTGAAGTTTGAGAAGAACAAGTTTGAGGCTCAGTTCTGGTGGATCTACCTGGTGGGCTGGATATGGACCTCGGAATTCGTGCTTGCGTGTCAAGAGTTTGTCATTTCTTGCGCCGTCTCCATCTGGTACTTCACCAGGTGAGTTGTGTGGTGTGGTGTGGTGTGGTGGGGTGTGACGGTGCTGATGATGATGATGATGGTGATGATGATGATGATGGTGATGATGATGATGATGGTGATGATAATGATGATGGTGATGATGACATTGATGGTGATGATGATGATGATGATGATGATGATGATGATGATGATGATGATGATGATGATGATGATGATGGTGAGGATGATGATGATTTTACATACCCCTCGTCACACCACCAGGGACAAGAGTCGCATAGGCTCCCCTGTGCTGGTCTCCATCCGCACCCTCATCTTCCACCACTTGGGCTCCATCGCCTTCGGCTCCTTGGTCATCTCCATTGTCAAGATCATCAAGTACATCCTCATGTACATTGAGAGGAAGTGAGTCACGCTTGCATGTTGTAAAATCATTGCAAATAATAGTATTAATAATATTCTTCTTACTACTACTACGCCTTTAGCATAATGCTTAGCAAGCCCGCTTCAAAAGCGCGAGGCTCATGCTTCGATTTGTGACAAAGCTTGAATTTGAGTGGCAAAAAAGTGGTAAGTGAAGTAAAGAACAGAGCCTTTTGAGTGGCTTAGTCACTCAGTTGTTCCTCAGTTGCTGCTTGCCTTGGCGCTTCACAAATTGAACTTTTTATTATTATTAAGTCTTTCTTCTCTTCTTCTGTTACTACTACTACTACTACTACTACTGCTGCTGCTGCTGCTGCTGCTGCTGCTACTGCTACTGCTATCATTACTACTACAATAATTCTTAAAAAATAATATGAATATAGTTTGTAAGGCGCCCAATATTCAGTGTTACACTTGCTAGGCACTTGATGGCCTGTAAGAGCTTCAAGTAATGTCTTGGTTGTTTAAAATGGCCAGGCTCGATGGCGCTGGAGCAGGAAGGTTCAGTGTTTAGCGCGTTAATTGAATTAATCACTTAATTAATTGGATGACGGCTCACTGTCGACTGACCTGTGTTTGCACCAACTCTCATGACTCACGGCGCAGTTTGAAGGAGAGTAACAGTGACGTGGCGAGGGTGTGTTTGAAATGCTGCATCTGCTGCTTGTGGTGCCTCGAAAAGATCCTCCGTTTCATCCATCAAAATGCCTACACTGTCATTGGTTGGTGGGTTGTGGCGTGGTGGGAAGTGGTGGGGTGTGGTGGGGTGTGGTGGGGTGTGGTGGGGTGTGGTGTGGTGTGGTGTGGTGTGGTGTGGTGTGGTGTGGTGTGGTGTGGTTTGGTGTGGTGTGGTGTGGCGTATTTTCTTGAATCATGAGTATAAGTAGTGAAGGTTTGTTTTTTTGTTTGTTCTCATCATGGGTGGTGTGATAGTGCGGTGCAGTTTGGTGTTATGCACTGCGCTTTGGTGTGGTGGTTAGTATTATCATTGGTTTTTTCATATTTTTATTTTTGAGTTTTTGATGTCAAAATTTTTTCGAGTTTTTTGTTTTTTGGTTTGTTAGAAGTTTCATATTACTATTGCTATATTTTATTATTATTTTTTCTCACCCTCATTCATTGTGGCTTCAGAGTTTATAGAGATGTTATGGATTTTCGGTCCTATTTATTTGCACTCATAAGTCTACGCAGTAATTATGAATTTCAAATTAATTTTACGCCCGCTACGACCCATCACATGCAGCCATTGAAGGAACCAATTTCTGCACTTCAGCCAGGAAGGTATGACTTTATAAGCGTATACTACAGTCAATTATCATCATCGTCATCATCATCATCATCATCATCATCATCATCATCATCATCATCATCATCATCATCATTATTATCATTATCACCATCATTATCTGCTTCTTCTCATTATCTTCTATTCCTCCCATATTTCCAATTGCTTCATTAAATTATCATCGTAAGTCCTCACCATCAATTACCAACATCGTTATTTCATGATTCATACCACCAGACCATATTAAAAAAAACGACATCACAAAATCACACCACAATAAACTGCACATAACCATATCCACCACACCACACTACCACAACACACCACACCACACTACCACAACACAACACACCACACTACTACACCACACCACACTATACTACCACACCACATCACACCACACCACCACAGGCGTTCAGCACCACACCACACCACCACAGGCATTCAGCACCACACCACACACACCACCACAGGCATTCAGCATCATCACCAACAACGCCCTCAGAGTGGCTGCTCTCAACTCCGTTGGAGACTTTGTTCTCTTCCTTGGCAAGGTGCAACTTTTGTCAATAGTTTCATCATCATTGTTATTCTTTTATTCTCTCATATTTACATTTATTTAAATCTTTTATTTCGTCTCAAGTATCATTACTATACCAATAACACTAACAACAAAACAACAAGAACAGCAACACTAATAATAATGTTTTTATTTCTTTAAATAATAAAAATATTTCTCATTCAACCGTAACATTTTGCAGGTGGCAGTAGGAATACTGGCTGGAGTGATTTGTTACTTCTGGCTCAAGGTTTTTGTTTGCTGAGTATTTGAAAAATATCCATTTTTTTAGTTTTTTTTAACTTTTAAAAAAATATGTTTTCAGCCGATTTTTTTTAAACTTAAAAAAATTAATTTTTCAAAAGTTAACTCCAAGTTTTAATTTAAATTTCCTTTCTCTCAATTGTTTTTTTATAAATAGAGCTTCCTTTTATGACTTTCATTTAGCCGCTATCACCATCATCATCATCATCCTCATCATCATCATCACCATCATCATCCTCATCATCATCCTCATCATCATCATCCTCATCATCACCATCATCATCATCACCATCATCATCATCATCATCATCACCATCATCATCATCATCATCATCATCACCATCATCATCATCATCATCATCATCATCATCATCATCTTCATCACCATCAGCTTAATTATAACATCCACCACCTTCATTAGCTTCTATTTCAAAAGACCTCTAATCCTAACTTCATCACCACCATCCTCTCATCATTAAGCCACCACCACTACGTCACCATTCCATCACCACCACTCCAAACTTCTTTGGCATCCTTCACATCCATGATTCGTATTTTAGGTGCACAGCTATCAGTTCTTTCAAACAACTAACACAACTCTTCACGATTCTAACACAATACTCTACAAAAGCAACATGTCATACGTTGCTAATATGTACAATTCGGTACAATACCATAAAATAGTAATAATATTATACAAAAAATACAATACAATACTAGCACAAACAACAACAACAACAAATTATAATAGAGTTGTAACACAATATAACAAAAATATAAAAAGAGCATCAAAATATGATACAATACTAACAACACAATATAATACAATTGTAATACAATACTAACAACACAATATAATACAATTGTAATACAATACTAACAACACAATATAATACAATTGTAATACAATACTAACAACACAATATAATACAATTGTAATACAATACTAACAACAATGTTTCAATGAGGGTCCTTCCAACAACAAACAAAACAATAAAAAGTCCGATGCAATAAAAATACACATAGTGACATTTTCATAAACAACCAACATAACAAGTTACAAGCACCAATAGCATCTTTGTACACACCAACAGTATCATATTGCAATTGACCCAATTAACACAACAGCATCTTTGTACACACCAACAGTATCATATTGCAATTGACCCAATTAACACAACAGCATCTTTGTACACGCCAACAGTATCATATTGCAATTGACCCAATTAACACAACAGCATCTTTCTGCACACCAAGTTCTCAAGGTGGAGGGTTCAGTTGTTTGTGCTTTTCATGCATATCCACCATAATTGCTTCATTCATTCACTCGTTCTATTCTTAATGTTCATGCATATCTAATTACCTTTTAATTATAACTCATGCATATTCATTAACTTACTTCATTATTGATGTCATGTTACATTTCGTTACATTTTGGACGTGAGAGCTTTGCTGTGTTCGAAGGTTCTGATTGTTGCTTCTTATGCCGCTTTGGAGCTTGTTATGATGAAGTATTGTGGTGCTGTCTCGTCGATTTTGGCTTGTTCGTTTGTGTGTGTGTGTGTGTGTGTGTGTGTGTGTGTGTGTGTTGTGTGTGTGTGTGTGTGTGTGTGTGTGTGTGTGTGTGTGTGTGTGTGTGTGTGTGTGTGTGTGTGTGTGTGTGTGTGTGTGTGTGTGTGTGTGTGTGTGTGTGTGTGTGTGTGTGTGTGTGTGCGCGTGTGTGTGTGTGTGTGTTTGTTCGTAGACTCATACAATATGCACTCATGTGAGTGCGTGTTGCATCGAACATCATCCTCATTATTGATTTCATGTTACAACACGTTGGCTGCCTGTTGAGGTGTCCTTGATTTGGTGAAGCCACTACTGCCTGGTGTTGAAACTTATTCAACACTTTTTCCGCTAACCACCTTTCCTACCTTAATATTCTCCCATCTGCACACACCTACCCATCCCCTTCCCATCTTCACTTTCACACCCTCCATCCATCTACTCACTCCACTCCACTCGCCCCTCTTCCTAACTACTTATTCTACCTATCGACCCACGCCTACCCTCCTGTTCCCACCTACATGCCCTCACCCTCCCTCTTATCTCTTCTGCGTTCAGGACTTTGTCTCATATTTCACTGACGACTCTTGGCACACTCTACGAGACACTTTTGAGGCTCTAGTACATAAACGATTTCAGTTGTTGCAATTTTGAAATTAATTTTTAAAATGTTTTTATTTTGTTTTACTTTTCCAATGTTCTTATTTTGTTTTGAACTAAATTTTCTGTTTTGTCAATTTTATGATCACTTGTTTTATTTTTAATATTTTTACAAGGGTGCTTTAAGGTCGATAGGATGTTGGTACGAAGTTTTATGGTGGTTGCGTGTTACACTTTCCATGCAACTGCGTCATCGAACCACTTCACTGTTGACTTATCGATTGTTGCTGTTGTAAACAAGCTATACATTTTTGATGTTGTTGTTGTTGTTGTTGTTGTTATAACACTTTTCGTAACCGCTTTTGTTATCGTTGTTTTTTTACCCTTTTGGCGCTGTTATTGTTTCAGCTGTTGCATATTTTTGAGGTTTTTTTAATCGCTTTGAAGCTTACTAACTCGTTGCTCACGATAGTTTTTAACGTAAGTGAGCTCTAACCCTTGTTTGCACCTCGCTTCTGCTTTTTGTTTAATGTTCAAAAATAAGGGTCTGTTCGAATTTCCTCCATTCACAAACCATCACAACCTCACCCACAAACCATCACAACCTCACCCACAAACCATCACAACCTCACCCACAAACCATCACAACCTCACCCACAAACCATCACAACCTCACCCACAAACCATCACAACCTCACCCACAAACCATCACAACCTCACCCACAAACCATCACAACCTCACCCACAAACCATCACAACCTCACCCACAAACCATCACAACCTCACCCACAAACCATCACAACCTCACCCACAAACCATCACAACCTCACCCACAAACCATCACAACCTCACCCACAAACCATCACAACCTCACCCACAAACCATCACAACCTCACCCACAAACCATCACAACCTCACCCACAAACCATCACAACCTCACCCACAAACCATCACAACCTCACCCACAAACCATCACAACCTCACCCACAAACCATCACAATCTCACCCACAAACCATCACAACCTCACCCACAAACCATCACAATCTCACCCACAAACCATCACAATCTCACCCACAAACCATCACAACCTCACCCACAAACCATCACAATCTCACCCACAAACCATCACAATCTCACCCACAAACCATCACAACCTCACCCAACATATCACTCCCACCACCAAAAAACCACCACTACCATCACTACCACCACCACCGCCACCACCACTACCACCACCACCACCACCAGAACATTTCCGTCATTTACTACATTGGCATCCCAGTGGCTCTGACCTGCATCTTTGGCTTCCTCATCGCACACGTTTTCCTCTCTGTATACGAGGTCACTAATCAATAAGAACAATAATAATAATAATAATAATAATAATAATAATAATAATAATAATTGTACTTTGTGATGTGTCGATATAGTGGTGCTGGCGTCACAACAGATGGTGGTGGACGCGTTGTTGTTGTGCTTCTGCGAGGATAGCGACCGCAACGATGGAACTGAAGGAAGAGAATATTTCATGCGGGAGTCACTGATGGTGGGTGTGGCGTGGTGTGGTGTGGTGTGGTGTGGTGTGGTGTGGTGTGGTGTGGTGTGGCGTGGTGTGGTGTGGTGTGGCGTGGTGTGGTGTGGCGTGGTGTGGTGTGGCGTGGTGTGGTGTGGTGTGGTGTGGTGTGGTGTGGTGTGGTGTGGTGTGGTGTGGTGTGGTGTTGTGTGGTGTGGTGTGGTGTGGTGTGGTGTGGTGGGGCGTGGTGTGGTGTGGTTCTGTGTACTAGTTTTTTGTGATGGTATTAAAACAGTATGTCTTGAAATAATGGAAGATATAAGTTTTTTTCAAAACCCCCACACCACGTCACACCACACCACGTCACATCACACCACGTCACCCCACACCACGTCACATCACACCACGTCACATCACACCGCTACCACATCACACCGCTATCACATCACACGCTACCACGTCATGTTTAACCAAATACTTCTCCTAGCATCATAACCACACAACCCTCATGCAACCCCACTACCACACACTTTCACGTCACTATGGCACTCCTTCCACACCATTCTTCAACCCGCACAGGAGTTTGTGACCAATTCGAGCGCAAAGTTGGACGATTTACAGAAGAATAAGAAGAAAGCAAGCGAGCCCTCTGGCGAGCAGACGAGTTTGCAAAGTTGAATGTTGCAAGGTGCTTGAGGCAGGGTTGAGTGGCTTGGAAGCTGAAAAGTTGCAAAAGTTATTTTCGGAGGTTGCTATGACGATTGTGGTCGCTATGATGATGATGGTGGTTATGATGATGATGGCGGTAATAATGATTAGTGTTGCCATGACGATTGTGGTCGCTATGATGATGATGGTCGCTATGAGGATGATGGTGGCTATGATGATGATGGTGGTTATGACGCTGATAGTGGTTATGATAATTAGTGTTGCCATGACGATTGTGGTCATCGAAATTATTTGAGATTCAGTCAACATTTAGATGGCTTCCAGGTGCATTCGAGTATTTAAGTTTAGCGTCAACAATGCCGAAAACATAACCGAGATAGTGTCAAAAACATTATTTGAGGGCTTATCGTGCCTAATGTTCGGTGTGTGTGTGTGTGTGTGTGTGTGTGTGTGTGTGTGTGTGTGTGTGTGTGTGTGTGTGTGTGTGTGTGTGTGTGTGTGTGTGTGTGTGTGTGTGTGTGTGTGTGTGTGTGTGTGTGTGTGTGTGTGTGTGTGTGTGTGTGTGTGTGTGTGTGTGTGTGTGTGTGTGTGTGTGTGTGTGTGTGTGTGTGTGTGTGTGTGTGTGTGTGTGTGTGTGTGTGTGTGTGTGTGTGTGTGTGTGTGTGTGTGTGTGTGTGTGTGTGTGTGTGTGTGTGTGTGTGTGTGTTTGTTTGTGTGTGTGTGTGTTTTTTTTTTTAATGTGTATGTGTTTGTGTGCTTTTGTGTATTTTTGTGTCAAGAGCAAGATATGCGTGTTTCCAGAATTTAAGTTCGATTATTTTTCTAGAGGAATATTATTACGGCGGCATTAAGTTTTTTATTTATAATTTTTTCATTCAATCCACTCTAAACAGACGTTCATCTTATTAATATTTTCAAACCTCGGGGAGACGTCGCTATTTTTACAGCTTCCATGGCTGATTGGTTCGTCATCGATGTTCGACATTTCAACTCCACATTCAAATCATCGTGCGGTCGCCTTCTTGTTGATGTTGTCATTCGTTCGATCTGTCACTATTTTCAGCACTTCAAGTTGTTTGCTACTCAATCGAAAATTTTATGTTTACTTTCAGTGTTTAGATGGCTTGAGGAAGTGGGTATGGCGAGCAAGCATTATAACCACTCATAAACGAACAACTAATCTTCCTGTGCAGGCTTCAAATGCCTTGAAGCGCTTGAGTATTAAGAATTCAACTATACAATTTAAACAGACGTAGTATGATGTAACCGCATCGAGTTTCTTTTAAACTTTAAAGTATTTCAACCATGTATTTCGCATTTCATCCTGTCACCCTGCTTTCACGCCAGGCATGTCATTCAACGCTTTATTTGTATATTTATTCGGAGTCAATCGTTACAAGAATTTAAAATATCATCAGGACGACTTCATTTGTTCAACACTCAAATAGGAAGCTGCTACGATCCTAGGGAGCCTCTAAACATTCACATTTCTTCTGCTGAAGTCGTTACACACAGACTCGCACACAGTTACACACAGACTCGCACACAGTTGCACGCACGCCTCTATATAGCATTTTAGTACTTGGCATCGTACAGCGTCCCAAAAGTGAAGTCGAGTTCACAAGAACTTGCTGCTTGTGGCTGGTTGCAAAAGGGAGTGTACGTGTAGGGGCTGGGAGGAGGAAGGGGGAGGAAGGGTGGTCGAATGTTGGTGATTAGTCGAGATTAGTTTTGAAGGCAAAAAAGTGTACGAATTTCAATTAAACTAAGGAAAATAATTCAATGAGAACAAATGATTTAACATAAGTAGCGAAGAAAAGCGTTGCACATAAGAAATTAACCTTTTTGAAAATTTCCAGGTGTTGCTCTCGTATCCACCAGGACAACACATCATTCTTCCCTCAAACTCATCCTCCCCTTGCCTCTCATTGCTGCTCTCCACGCCATCCTTCAGTGCATCACCCACCACGTCCATGCTGTAACTACAGTCCCCTTGATAGCCGTTCAAGAAGAACAAGTCCGTCAGGTTGTCGGTAGTTGCACTGGAAGCAACTTGGTGAGGAAAGTTGAAGTGGCTGTTGGTGCAAACATAGCTGATGGTTGGGTTGGTGCTGGCTGGTTTGAGGTAGCATGCTTCGTTGGTGCTTGTTTTGCTCTTGCATCGTTGTTTGTTCTTGTGTGTGTCTGCGTATGAACCTCTGCCACTCAACTGGTTGCAACTCAAAAGCAAGTACTTGTGCTCTTTCTCACTGGAAAGTAGACAAAGAAGCGAATGAGAAAAGTTTTAAAATGACATTTTAAAAAATACTCACAATTTGAACTCAACTCATCAAGCTACACCAGACGAAAATAAAAATGCCACTGCAACAATTTGAACTTCAGCCCACCTCACGATGTAGCCCAGCACAACGACACACTGAGGCTTCGCAGCTCTGGAGTTGTGGACGATGCTGAGGTTGAGCTGCACCCACCTCCAGCCGCCTCCCTCACTCAACAATCTCAGGTAACTGCTCACCACATACCCCTTGGCAAGCACTGCTCATCATCAATTGTGGAAATGAATATTTCACGGAACTTGAAAAGGAAGGATTAATGTAAAAAGTTGACGTTGGTTGAATTAACAATGTTTATTTTACAACCACCAGCAAAAAATAAAAACACAAAATAAAATAAGTTCTACCACAAAAAGATTATGTTCATAAAAACATAGCCAAGTACACCCCTACCAAACCACCACCACACTCTACACTATATTCCTCCAAAGTCTACGGGGTTAATGCCACTATAATGATAATATTCGTGTTTGTATTGTATTGTATTTTATTGTATATTCCCACAAAAACAGCACCAGTTGCACACCACCATGAAAACGCTACCACAACAAAAAATCTACAACAACACCAAAACACGCGACCAGTAAAACACCACCACAACAACAACACCACCACTGACACACGTAATGTGAGTACTGCAGTGAAGGCGCATCAGAGGCGTGAACGAGATCATACAGTGACGTGTCCATCGCCTTGTCCCCATGGCGACCAGTTGCTAGGATGAAGTTTCCATCCACGTACGTTATTTTCAAACCAAAGTCACACCTGATTGGTTCGTGTGTGTGTTTGTGGGTGTGTGTTTGTGTGTGTGTATGTGTGTGTGTGTGTTTGTGTGTGTGTGTGTGTGTGTGTGTGTGTGTGTGTGTGTGTGTGTGTGTGTGTGTGTGTGTGTGTGTGTGTGTGTGTGTGTGTGTGTGTGTGTGTGTGTGTGTGTGTGTGTGTGTGTGTGTGTGTGTGTGTGTGTGTGTGTGTGTGTGTGTGTGTGTGTGTGTGTGTATTAGGAGTAAAATTAACGGAGAAATTAAATGGAGTTTTGTTGGAAGTTTCTAATAGCTCATATTTACACCAAACAACTACTGAAGAATGGTCCATGTTACAAGAAACCCTACAAAAACTAGAAAAAAACTTTTTAAGAAAAAATTTCAAGTTTTCCGAACCTGTAATGTCACAAGAAAGCCAAAGTGAAAGTTGGAAGCAAACTTGATCATTGAATCAAATAAATGAACCCCGAAGTTGATGAGTCAACCACAATTCATAATAACATGAAAAAAACCATTAAAAAGTTTGATGTTGCTAAAAATGCCAGAAAATGGCACAAAATCAAAATGTGATGACAAAGTAAAAGCAACTGAAACTGTTGCTACAAGAAGTCCAGTCGACGGACGAGAGCAAAGTTCACTACAAGACCGAAATATGAACATAAAAGATCGGAGTATAATGATTGCTTCAATCACATCCGATCAATATTGCAGACGTTACAAGAAATCAAAGCAAAACTTTTAATTATATGAATATTTTTTCATTTAATGATTATTCTGTGGTTCCATAACTATTTTTTCAAAATAAAATAGTTATTTATTTATTATTAATTTTTTATTCACTTAACTTTAATTTTCGGAATTTGAAATGAAATGATTTGTTGAACACCTGCACACAAACATGTTGGAGTACATGCGAACGTCCGGGAAGTTGTTGGAGGGAAGTGAGGTTCCTATGGCAACCAGACCGACGTTGTGATAGTAGTTGTCATGGTCAGAATATGCTGCATGGGAGTTCAGATGGCGGTTGCTGTAGTTGTTTTGGTGTTGCTTAATGTTGGGGTAGTGATGTTGATCGCTCTGTTGAGGGGGGAAGCGGTGTTCTTGTGGCCAGGCGCTTTGAGGTTGGTAGCTGCGGACCTTGAGGTATCCGTTGAAGTGAATCACCTGTTGGCAACAACTCTGCTGTAACATTGAACCCCCAAACAAGCTATAATTGGCTTTGCCTTCTTAAATCTCAACACTTGGATATTATTTCGATTGAACATTTCAAAAAGAATTTAACTTGAAAATTTGAAAATACTTTGTAAGCTTAAAATCAATGAGTGTTTAAGGTTGTAAGAGCATAAAAAGACTGTGGGAGACCTTGTAACCACTGTAGGCCATTACAGAGTTCCTTTTGGCGAGAACACACTTGCACCTCAAAAAGATGGAGCAGGGCACTTCAAGGTCTGTGAAGGGGGGGGGGGGTGATAGAGAGAAGGGAGGGAGAAAGGTGGTGCAAAGAGTGGAAGGCTATAAACATAGATGAGAAAAAAAAGATTTGAAGTTGTTTCGAGTTATTTTGAATATTGTAGCATGAAACCTTACGCGAAAACGTATTTTCACTTGGTGTTCCAAGAAAAATTGTAATTAAAAAAATAATGAAAACTACTTGAATACTGCAGCTCTGCAAAAACTGAGCTTTTCAAAACTACAAATTCCTTTCTCATTTCATTAACCTCCCTGCATAAACAGCGAGCATTGAAAAATGCTTATTATGTACCAATCCACAAGCCAAAAACCCAAGAGGTTTGGAATATTCTGGAAGTTATGAATACGAGGAGGATGAGGCTGAATATTCTGAAAGTGGTGATGATGAGGAGGATGATGACTATGAGGATGATGACTATGAGGAGGATGACTATGATGATGTTGATGATGATAATGATAATGATGATGATGATGATGATGTTGATGACGAAGGAGATAAGATAGTTCGTCGTGGTCGTCTGGGTGGGTGTACTCGTAGATGTTGCTGCCCGTGAGCTCCACCTGGGTGTCAGGTGGCTTCGAGGTCACGTGTGGAGGCAGACACAATTAAAAATAATTAAAATACAACTAAAGTTCTACACCTCCAAACAAAACTTTGACACACAGCTGAGGCTCCTATGAACAGTCGTCAAAGTCAGTAAGAAACGTTACAAGCCCACTGAGTCACGCAAAATAGAAAATCAACGAACACGTAGACAAGGAAAACGTAGACCAGGAAGACGTAGACAAGAAAGACGTAGACAAGGAAGACGTAGACCAGGAAGACGTAGACAAGGAAGACGTAGACCAGGAAGACGTAGACAAGGAAGACGTAGACAAGGAAAACGTAGACAAAGAAGAATTGAACATGAAGAGAACCTGAGAGAGACCCAGGTGCACAGACACGGTTTCAGAGACGTACAAAATGGTGGCATCTTGTGCAACCACCACCATAAACTCCCCCATTGTCTGCAACACGTGACATCCGCTTTCTATTTCCCACATTGAAGCGGAAGAAGTTGAAGAAGAAGGAGAAGAAGAAGATGACGATGATGAAAAAGAAGAAGAAGAAGAAGAAATGAAAGAAGATGAAGAAGAAGAAGAAGAATAAAAAGAAAATGAAGCTGATGATGATGAAGAAGATGAAGAAGAAGAAGAAGATGATGAAGAAGATGAAGAAGAAGAAGATGAAAAAGAGGAAAAGGGAGAAAAACAAGAGGATGGAGTTGATGAGGAAAATGATGACAAAGAAAATGAAACTGGAGAAAAAGTAGCATATGAAGTTGAACAAGCTGACGTCAATAACGATGGCGATAATGAAGATGATAACAATGGTGATGATGAAGATGATAACGATGGTGATGATGAAGATGATAAAGATGGTGATAATGAAGATAGTGGTGAGTGGACTAACGAGTGAAGTGTGAATGAAAAAGATGAAAGAGATGATGAAGAAAAAGAGGAAGAAGTAGAAGTAGAATAAGAAGAAGCAAAAGTAGAAGAAGAAGAAGTAGAATAAGAAGTAGTAGAAGTAGAAGTAGAATAAGAAGAAGCAAAAGTAGAAGAAGAAGTAGAAGGAGTAGAAGTAGGAAAAAAAGAAAGAAAAGATGGTGATGGAGATGGTGATGTTCTTGATGATTCGATAAAGTGGCTGAGTGGATGGGATGCGGGTGTGAAGACATATGAGTGAGGAAAAGGTTCCGAAGATGATGAAGAAGAAGAAGACGGGAGAGGTAGGAATGGTGACAATGATGGTATCAGGGAGTTTCCATGGCAACACGAATGGTGGCTCCAGTTGCGTCCGAAGCCTTTGGGACGATGCAAGTGTCAGGGTGAGGCTTGGAAGGAAGTTACGAACAAGGTTTAAAAACATGGAATTTAGGATCACTCTCAATTTGTGGACTTTTCCATATTAAATTTTCAAAATAAATATAAATAATTTTATTATTATGAATGAATGAATGTACAATTTGTTATAGCGCAGAGCTCGCAAACTAGGTTGCCTCAAAGGCGCTTATAATTAATTAATTTAAAAATGAAAGAATAATTTCATAATGAAAATTAAAAAATAAGTTTTTTTCTTAAACCTTTTAAATGTTTTCCAATGGATGCTTATCTTCTAGCCCACACAACACGTGTTCGAGACACATGAACTTTCGCATGATCCTCAAAGAAATACAATCTTCTCAACGAGGCTCAACTTCCTCCACCCAGCCCTTCTTCGCTCGAAACATTTTGTTGCACAGCTTAATACAATTTAGCGCTTCAAGAATTGATCAAAATACGAATGGTCGTTTGTCGGTGTTGAAAACGATGATAGCTGAAATGGGGCGAAGATTGTGAAGGCATAAGGATGAAGTTAAATCGAATTGATGCATGATTAGGGGTAGCTATGGAGATAAACGAAATAATTCTTCGTTGGCTCTGTTATGTTCTCTTACTTGAATTCTGTAGTTCATGTAATTATGAATATTTCTTTGAAAATTAATCAATAAGAAATATGAATGGGGAAGGAATGAGAGAAGGAATGAGAGAAAAACAAGAGAAGCTTTTAAAAATAAATGCGCCGAGAGATTCAATTGTCTTCATGATTATGTGGTCTTATCCTCAAATATTTGTTCAAATGATTGCTCCACTTCGCCTCCTTTTCTCTCCTGAAACTCTTCAGTGCCACTATACACATACAATTATAAAAACATTAGGAAACTCTTTCACACACATATACAAACGTACACATGCACATATACATGAAAACACACACAAACAAACACACATAATAAAAAAAAACACACACAAACAAACAAACACACACACACACACACACACACACACACACACACACACACACACACACACACACACACACACACACACACACACACACACACACACACACACACACACACACACACACACACATACACACACACAAACATTCACGCATTATTAAGGCAAGAACATAGGCAATGAGACACGTTGCAGATAGAATGCAGTTTCTACAAAACCTCAAAGTTTTTTCTGTGACAACCCTCATAAGCTCTACTGCAGAAACAGCCCTCACAACCTCCCCTACACAAGCCACCACTACAGATCACACTGTAACAACCACTTAAACCTCAAATATAACCATCAATAAAACCATGTATACAATAGCTATTACAGCAACCACTTTTCGACAACAACAACCACCACTACAACCACCACCACTCAACAACCACCACTACAACCACCACCACTCAACAACCACCACTACAACCACCACCACTCAACAACCACCACTACAACCACCACCACTCAACAACCACCACTACAACCATCACCACTCAACAACCACCACTACAACAACGACAATTAAATGATGCTACTGCACAGTTGCAGGCACGTGATGATGCGCAGGTCATTGGGTCAGTGTTGCCACTTAAGCGCCACATCATTACGAAGACGCTGCCGTCGATGTTTGTGAGGGTGGTGGTGGTGATGGTGGTGGTGGTGGTGGTGGTGCTGGTGATGGTGGTTGTGGTGGTGGTGGTGGTGGTAGTGGAGGTGGAGGTAGTGGTGGTGGTGGTGGTAGTGGTAGTGATGGTGGTTGTGGTGGTGATGGTGGTGGTGGTGGTGGTGGTGATGGTGATGATGGTGGTGGTGGTGGTGGTGGTGGTGGTGGTGGAGGTAGTGTTGGTGGTGGTGGTGCTGGTGATGGTGGTGGTGGTGGTGGTGGTGGTGGTGGTGGTGGTTGTGGAAGTGGAGGTAGTGGTGGTGGTGGTGGTGGATGTAGTGGTGGTGGTGGTGGATGTAGTGGTGGTGGTGGTGGTGGTGGTGGTGGTGGTGGTGGTGGTGGTGGTGGTGGTGGTGGTGGTGGTGGTGGTGGTGGTGGTGGTGGTGGTGGTGGTGGTGGAGGTAGTGGTGGTGGTGGTGGGGGTGGTGATGGTGTTGGGGGTGGTAATGGGGTGGTTTTTGTGTAGAAAGATGTATGGTGGGTGTAATGAGAACAAACTATCTTCCTCGACAAGATTTGAAACTTTTGTATAAGTTTCATTCCCTCAAGTGAGCAGATTCAAGTGGCATCAGAATGCAATGGAAGTTACGGTGAATGTTTGCGAAGAGGTGGTGGAAGATGAGGACCATTGGAAATACATATCGAAGCTTTGATCTCATGGACAAGTGAGGAAAGATGTGGTTGATGAATAGTTTGCTCAAAAAACATTTCTGTGGATGTTAAAGAGAAAAAGAAGAAAAATGATGCAATTTTAATTAAATTTTATTAAAATTTATCATTTTATTTTTAGTAAATCGTTGTCGTTTTGATCACATTGACGTTGTGCAGTTTCTAATTTGAACCTCAAAATGACTCACTGATTGTAATTTTTCATGTTTTTGATTTTCAACATTCTCAGCATCTGGGGTTGCTTTGATGAAGTCTCTAAGAACAAGCAGACGTTTGAATAGGCATGAAGACATGACGTCAATAAGATGATAAACTCTTCAAGACGATATTCGTCATATGTCACAAGAACGTCACAACACAGTCTTTTTCAATTTCAAACCTTGTTTCCAACCCTCCCCCCTGAGACTCACCTTCAGGACAGAAGCGCTTCATTTTGAGGAAGCTGGTGGTGAGTTTGATGACGGATGCCTTGTCAAGTTGGTTTGAGATGCTGTGGGACAGCGGCAACAGACGAGAAAGCTCCAGGAACTCCCTCTTCTCCCTCTCCCGCCTCCACCTTGCTGCGTCCTTCGACTTTTCTTTCATTTCCTTCGATTTTATGTGAATATTTTGTTTTTTATTTTCCAAAAATCGTTAATTTTTTCAGAATCTTTTATTAATAATTTTTCATAACTCAGCGTAACCGTTCAAATTTAGAGTTTGGTTATAATAGCATTATTATAAACCAGTTTCCCCTCTTGAATTGGTCTCACAAAATTGAAAAACAATCGCTCATGTGCTATTGGCTAGCATGCCTTGAGACCCCGCCCTTCTAGTTCATATGGACCAATGAGGTTAAAGCTTTTTCCGTTGAAGTGTGTTGAGATGAAAAATGTGAATGAAAGGAAAAATGAGGTTTTGGGAGATGCAAGTGAAGATTCTTGCTTTGGCAGCTGCAATAAATTAAACAACAGAGTTTACAAACATTTCAAAAGTTCTTTTAATTGTTTGGAGTGGTTGAGAATGGGTGTCTCAAGAAGCTTAAAACGGGAATCGAGTCTCTTGTTGAAGAGAATATTTGCGAAAGTTGTTATACGTGCATATCTTTCTGTTTCAAAAAACTTCATATTAGGTGAAACTTTTTTTTCATATCCGCTTTCAAAACTGACAACTATTTAAGAGTAGTTCAACACAAAAATCTGATACAATTAAATTTTTTTTTTTTTAATTTTAATTTTTTATTATAGAAAAATTATAAAAATAATTCAGACTGTTAACTTTATATAAGGGAAGAAGAGGAAGGAGGAAAATTGTGTGTGAAAAGTTTGTCATTACGATGTCTTCGTTAATAATTTGCAGGTTGTTTCATGTTTTTTACGAAAAAAAATTTTTTTTGAAACTACAAATATTCACTGAATTTACATTTTTCATGTGTTTTTGTGATTCTCAAGTTTATCGATGTTTCTTCTGCACCTTCCACACAAGCTATAACCCATCACTTTTGAATGTTTGCTCAAACGAAGTCAAAACTAAAGAAATATTAACTGTTTTTCAGTCTAATCTAACCTAATCTAATCAAATCATTTACATAGCGCTGATTTCACACTGTTAAAGTGCAATCTGCTACGAACTGTTTTAAAAACAAAGTTTTAAGGGCTTTACGAAATGAAATTAGAAAAATAATAGAGGTGAGATTGGGGGGAAGATAGTTCCATAGAAGGGGCCCACAGTAGGAAAATGCAGGTTTAGCATAAGTACTATTGGAAGGTATTCTAAAAAAAGAGAATAAGTAAAAGATCTCAGTCCCTTACGAGAAGGCAACTTAAAAAGGTCAGCTAAGTAGTTAGGTGAGTGATTATTTTTTATTTTAAACATGAAAGTGCAGATTTTGAAAACGGATCTTTTCCTAAGAGGCAACCAGTGTAAAAAGATAAGAGTAGGAGTTAGACAAGAGAATTTATGAGTGCCAGAAACTAAGCGGGCAGCGCTATTAAAAGATTTGGTAGAGGGTGTGCTTGGTCTCTAATGAAACTACAGAACTTGTGTTGGACTCTCGAAAGTAAACGTCCTAAAGGATAATTATTTCATTGAAACTTCGAAAAAAAATTACATTAAAAAAATGTGGGTTGGTGCTTATTAAATAACTTCATAATTCCCAACTGAAAGGTATTTCTTGAACAAGGATGAGAACGCTGTTTAGTCACACCAAGGATCACTTCCTTGATGGTAAATAAATAAATCTAGTTACTTTTCAGGCTATTTCGCGGTCTGACTTTAAAAATGTCTAGAACTATGATGCCCACGCACCACAAACTGGCTGAGAAGCTGACCATTTTGAACGATCGAGCTACCGGCATGTTGATAAGGATTTACAACATTAAGAAAGTGAGTAGAACGTGAAATGATGATTGCTGCGACTAGTGCCTCGGATTTATTTGTTTCACAGCTGCTTCCAAACTTTTTCCATTAATAAAACAATATTTCGAATGTTGAACTTGTTGTTAATGTACATGTTATTTATAGTACATATCCTTCAAATTAAGCATGGGTATTTTCGAATAAATTACTTTTTTATACTTCATTCAATCAATAATTTCAATAGATAATTCAAAAGTTAATAAAAAATTGTTTCAACAAGATCTCTTAAAAAATGAATTCTTCAGTAATATCTCAACATTTCTCATGCTCACAAAGGTTACTGTAAGTTGTTAAAATAAATTTTCAAAAAATGTTTTTGAGTTTAGTCAACTTGAGTTCATAAATTGAATTTCAATTTTTGTTTGCTCATTAAAGTATCATCTATTTTATTTGACCTTTTCTGACCACTCATTAATTCCTCGTTCACTATTCCTTCTTTTCCAATCTCCTACTTTAAGATCAATAAGAGGCCTTGGTCAAAATCTAATTTAGATTTTTTCTGAAGTTCTTTTTCTCAGTCCACCTTTGATCCCCTTTCTTTCTCTCATCCAAATATTTTTTAACGGTTTTCAATGAATCTCTTCTTGAGAGGCTTGATGCTGTCCTCCCTAAAAACAACTTAATTTTTTCACTTTTCTCCTTTTAAGGTCTTTTGGATTGATAGCTTAGAATATGTTTTTAGTTTTTGAGCACAATATATTTTAATTTAAACTTCTCATTACTACATTTTTTTTACATTTTTTTAAGTACGCATTTTTTACTTAGTTCATGTTCAAACATGTTTGTTTCCTTTCTTACCACCGTGCCAACCACTGAAACACCACCACAAAATGTTCACACCACCTTGAAGTCTTCACACCTTCAAAAGCACCATACTATCACCATGGCAACACCAAACCACCACTACAACACCAACCAACCACTGAAACACCGAACCATCACAGATGATGGGCAACCCTGAGACAAAACCTCAGTTTCTCAATGACAAATCCCTTGATTCGGTCATCAAAACCATTGTCAAGAAGTTTCCCAATATATCTTCTAGTGTTAGTTTGTTTGAGACACTTGTGAAATATCATATCCACAGCCAAAATTCGAAACTTCAAGTTCTATTGAGTTACTTTCAGATTTTTCGTTTAATTGTTTGGAAATTATAATAAAAGTTATATAACAAACAAAAAACTATTCAAAGAATCTTTGTTCACTTATAAAATACTACACCTCAAACTCAACACTCCAACGATCTCCCACAACTGAGCAAGTCTCCGACCACCACAGAACTATTCCAACTCCATTTCGCCCATCAAAGAAGAAATCACCAAGTCACTCTCCCTCTATTACTACACCTTTGTCGACATCATGAGTCTCAAGGTCTGCCTGTCATGCAAGCTTATTCACTTTTAAAACTTTTCTGCTTCACCCTTCTATAGATTATTTATTTATGGCTGAGATTAAATCATATATTATTTATTTATCGCTAAAAATAAATTATTTTTCTCAAATTTATGAAGAATATTATTTGAAGGGTTCTGACCCTCTTACATTGTTTTTTCTTTTTTTTCTTCTCTGTCCATCTTCTCCTTCTCTCACCACCAATACAACACCACAGGACCACGTCACAGACCTTCTCACCACCATTGATGCTTCACAGATCCAATTCGACATCGTACTCCACATTTTACCCATCTCAAAACTACCTATCCATCCATTCACCACTTGTCAACCCATCTATAATAATAATAATAATAATGATTATTATTATTATTATTATTATTATTGAAGCTAGTACTATCACACACATCATCAGACAGTCAATTTCGACTTGACGAAAGAGTACTTAGAATTGGTTGTGTCTTACCTCTCCGTCATGACTCTCATGTCACAGGTGGTGGTGGTGGTGGTGGTGGTGGTGGTGGTGGTGAAGAAGAAGATGATGATGAGGAGGAGGATGAGGAGGAGGAGGAGGAGGAGGAGGAGGAGGAGGAGGAGGAGGAGGAGGAGGATGATGAGTAGGAGGAGGAGGAGGAGAAGGAGGAGGAGGAGGAGGAGGAGGAGGAGGAGGAGGAGGAGGAGGAGGATGCTTAAGAAGAAGAGGAGATCAATAAAATAACGATTTGACCAATTCACTCACTCAAAATGATGAGAGCCTTGACTTGAGAGGAACTCCAACATGACAGGTGGAGGACAGGAAGGCTGTGTTGGGTCTGTATAATGCTGCCCATGAGCTGCTGCACAAGAAAATGTTAGTGGTGGTTGTTGTGGTGTGGTTGTTGTGGTGTGGTTGTTGTGGTGTGGTTGTTGTGGTGGTTGTTGTGGTGTGGTTGTTGTGGTGGTTGTTGTGGTGTGGTTGTCGTGGTGTGGTTGTTGTGGTGTGGTTGTTGTGGTATGGTTGTTGTGGTGTGGTTGTTGTGGTGTGGTTGTTGTGGTGGTTGTTGTGGTGTGGGAGCTTGAGTCCATCTACTCACTTTCATTTATTTATCCATCTATTCATCATCAATTCATTCATTCATTCTTCCACCCTTTCGTCTATTCATTGTTATTCTTTTCCATCCATCCACCCGCCATCCATTCATCCATTCATCCACCCACCATCTATTTATCCATTCATCCACCCGCCCTCCATTCATCTACCCGCCATCCATCCATTCATCCATCCATCCACTGCAGAGATGAGTCATTTCCAAGACTGGGTCAGATGATCATCAACTACGAGAGCCCCATCAAAAAGATGGCTGAGGAGTTCGTGCCACACGCCAAGGTTGTTGTTCCTCCCGTCTTAACTAACCCTCAAGTACAATTGTGTCTCATTAGAGCTTGTACTCAAGTACAATTGTGTCTCATTAGAGCTTGTACTCAAGTACAATTGTGTCTCATTAGAGCTTGTACTCAAGTACAATTGTGTCTCATTAGAGCTTGTACTCAAGTACAATTGTGTCTCATTAGAGCTTGTACTCAAGTACAATTGTGTCTCATTAGAGCTTGTACTCAAGTACAATTGTGTCTCATTAGAGCTTGTACTCAAGTACAATTGTGTCTCATTAGAGCTTGTACTCAAGTACAATTGTGTCTCATTAGAGCTTGTACTCAAGTACAATTGTGTCTCATTAGAGCTTGTACTCAAGTACAATTGTGTCTCATTAGAGCTTGTACTCAAGTACAATTGTGTCTCATTAGAGCTTGTACTCAAGTACAATTGTGTCTCAGAGCTTGTACTCAAGTACAATTGTGTCTCATTAGAGCTTGTACTCAAGTACAATTGTGTCTCATTAGAGCTTGTACTCAAGTACAATTGTGTCTCATTAGAGCTTGTACTCAAGTACAATTGTGTCTCATTAGAGCTTGTACTCAAGTACAATTGTGTCTCATTAGAGCTTGTACTCAAGTACAATTGTGTCTCATTAGAGCTTGTACTCAAGTACAATTGTGTCTCATTAGAGCTTGTACTCAAGTACAATTGTGTCTCATTAGAGCTTGTACTCAAGTACAATTGTGTCTCATTAGAGCTTGTACTCAAGTACAATTGTGTTTCGTCAGAATGTGCACCTAAGCATGGATTGTTATCCGGTTCATTATACAGCTTCAAATAAAATGAAATCATAATGATAACATTAATTAACCAATCAAAATGGGACTCAATCAATCAGCCCCTCAATCACTCCACCACTTCGACAGTGCTTGTCTCAGGCGCTGATTTCATTGGCGGGTTGTTTCGAAAGGCGTCTGCAGAGGGCAGACCAGTGGAGGTCGCAACAGTTCTTGTCCATCCTGGCCGAGCCCAACAAGATCATCATGCCTCTCATCTCTGACGTGGTTGGTGCAAGGAGCTTCTAACGTTGGAAGGGAGGGAGGGGTCTTAAAGAGCTTGCTTGCAACTCAGACGGCATTAAGTGCTTTGTGTGTAAAGATCACATGATCCCACGTGGGTGGCTCTTGAGTGCTTCTGCGGCAGGATTGTCCTCACGCATGCGCACGTATCTTAAGCACGCCTCTTGGCCTTTCTGCTCTCAGACGCTATCGTTAACAACTCCCTCGCAGGTGCAGTGCGAGTTTTTGTCATTGGATCAAATGGAAAAGTGGATTTCCAGTTGGTGACTCACAATCTTTCAACACCATAACTTATCTTTATTATAGATTTATTTTTTGTTGTTCCATACTGTGGTACAATGAGCCCTGTGTGCTATTGAAAAGTTGTTCCGTATTAGCATGGAGAGTCTATGCTTTCTCCTCTTACCACCCAATGAAACAGCTCATCTTTCAGTAATAGATCATCCAGCTAAATTTTCAGTTTAAAAATACAATAGGGAACTCACACAACTTGTGATGTTGTCACCACCCATCGACACATTCGACCATCACACAGTCGGCTTCCTGCTGTGTTACCAGCACCTGCAGTCGAGTCCTGACTGTTACGAGCTGTGGAAAGCATCCCTACAGGGTTCCTATGTGGTGGCGTTGTGCAGGGATGAAGTGGTGCACATCCACTCTTTCGCTATTTCCTTTCTCGACAACGTCAAGGGGTGGGTCAGCTGGTTGCTTGCTTGATGGCTTGGCTGTTGATTGAGCGATTGGAGGGCTGGTTGGATGGATGGAGGGTTGGATGGATGGAGGGTTGGATGGATGGAGGGTTGGATGGATGGAGGGTTGGATGGATGGAGGGTTGGATGGATGGAGGGTTGGATGGATGGAGGGGTGGCTGGTTGGCATTAGGTGGAATTGCGAAAGATTAGTGGATAGAGAACGGGATGATTCAATGGTTAATTAAGAGCTGATCCTTCATTCCAGAGGAATTCAATTGTTTATCAGGGAAGTCAAAAGTTGTTTGTTTTTTGTACTGCAAACTTCATCCCAAAACCACAATCAGCTTTGGCAAGAAAGTGAACGAAGTGAAAGACATTTACCAGAGCACTGTTGCCAATATGTGAGTTCCATCCAAACAACACACACCTTCCTTCTTCTTCTTTTCTTCTTTTTCAACTTCTTTTTCCTCTTCCTTTTCCTCTTTTTCTTTTTTTCCTCTTTCTCCTTCTTATCCTCTTCCTTTTTCTCATCCTCATCCTCCAACAGGCCTCTGGTGCACAGAGAGAAGCGTAAGTTCTTAAGGACGGCTCTCAAGGAGCTGGCCACCATCTTCACCGACCAACCCGGCCTCCTCGGACCCAAGGTACTCTATTGATGCTGGCGTGCCCACGTGTCTAACGAGCTGGGGTTGTTTGTAACAGCTATTTTCCTGTGCTCTGTGGCGTACATCCACCCAGTTCAATCAGCTTATCAATCTACTTAGTAAATCAACCAGCACTATAACTACTACCAAAAACACTCATGACCTACTGACCACTGCAACATCACTACTGAACCATCACACACCACACACACACACACACACACACACACACACACACACACACACACACACACACACACACACACACACACACACACACACACACACACACACACACACACACACACACACACACACACACACACACACACACACACACACACACACACACACACACACACACACACACACACACACACACACACACACACACACACACACACACACACACACACACACACACACACACACACACACACACACACACACACACACACACACACACACACACACACACACACACACACACACACACACACACACACACACACACACACACACACACACACACACACACACACACACACACACACACACACACACACACACACACACACACACACACACACACACACACACACACACACACACACACACACACACACACACACACACACACATACACACACACACACACAAACACACACACACACACACACACACACACACACACAGGCCTTGTACCTGCTGATGGGCTTAAGTCTGGCAAGGGACGAGTTCTTGTGGATGCTGAGGCACGCGGACAACTTGCCAGTGAAGAAGTCCAACAACAAGGTGCACAGTGAGGACTTCAACGACAGACAGATCGCCGAGCTGATGTTCCACATGGAGGAGTTGCGAGGTGGTTGTTTGTCTGGTGTGCTTAATCCCATCTCTATTGTTGTTATGTAACAATAATAATAACTTTTATGTTATATTCTCAATTTTATTCTTATTTTCACTGTTTTATTATTTTTATTTTTATTATTTTATTAAACTTTTCACTCATGTTCCATGTTCTCATGAATAATTCATTTCAAACAACCTTCAAACTCACCAAACCATCCAACTATCGCACCCAATAATTAGGACCACTGTAACAACACACCACTGTAACAACACACCACTGTAACAACAAACCACTGTAACAACACACCACTGTAACAACACACCACTGTAACAACACACCACTGTAACAACACACCACTGCAACAACACACCACTGTAACAACACACCACTGTAACAACACACCACTGCAACAACACACCACTGTAACAACACACCACTGCAACAACACACCACTGTAACAACACACCACTGCAACAACACACCACTGTAACAACACACCACTGCACTCCTCCCTCCAGCCCTCATGAGAAAGTACAGTCAGGTAGTTCAAAGGTATTATGTGCAATATCTCTCATCCACCGACGCACCTCTGCTGCAACAAATCATACAGGTGTGAGGTGGGCATGGTTGATTGTTTTTGTTGTGCTTTTTGTTGTTTTTGTGGTAGTCCCCATAGCGACTAGTCAAGTAGGAATGACTTTTTACCTGGATCGTGTTTTTGTTGGTATGCACCAAGGTCAGACTTGGGTTAGTTAGGATCTCATGAGGTGGTGGCGTTATGATGTATAATTGTTGTTTTCTATCGTTGGCGTCTGAGGTTGGTGGTTTAACGATGATGGCCCTGTGAAGTATCCGACTATCATTTGTTCGTTCATACACGCATCTACCGACACCTTCAAGAGCCTGCCAGCCCTCCCAGAGGATGAATCGAGCATTCTGCCATCAATCCACACCACCATTTCATCCCTCACGGTCAAGCAGGGTAACACACATTCTTTCTCACAATCACACTTTCAATCCTCTTGTCAAAACTCATCGCGAAGCTTCCATGCTTTAAGATCATTCGAATAGCACTTGCGTATTTTACCATGGTGTCCATGCATATCTTAGTGTTAGTATCATTTCACTCGATTTCCTCATCCTTCTTCTCACCAACCTCCACATCCTTCCTTCCCAGTGGAAGAGAATGAGACCTTTAACTTCAGTGCACTGAGACTTGATTGGTTCCGCATGCAGGTGCTCAATCTTCCACTTCTCGCAAATAACACACAAAGCCTCTCTTCACATCATCATGCTGCACCACTAACCTCATCTATTCTTAGCTAATCAAGGCATTGTGAAGCGCCTATAAGCACTTTGTTCAACAAGAATGTTATTCAAGTGGCGTTCAGGAATGAAAGCCTTACGACCACCACACCAGTGCTACACCAGCGGATCCAAGAGTTCCTTCAACCTGCGCACCTGTCTTCCTTTGGCTCACCTTCTGAACAACATCGTCTTCCACAGCAGGATGGTCGACTCCGTGGAAAGCCTTCTCAGCGATGTGTCGGACCTTTCCATCTACTGGTGGGTGCTTCTGCACTGGCAATTGAGGCTGCAAGGGGTCGTTCAGTCTTTGCTTACGCATGCCTCTATGACCCACCACACCATACTGACTGCACCACCACACCACATCACACCACAATGACCTGCACCACTACCACACTACACCCCACCACACCACACCACACCAAACCACACCACACCAAACCACACCACACCACACCAGCTTTTACACACCCACCTTGGAGCACCAGTTCAAGCAATGTATGGAGTTCCCAGCACAACACCGCTACTCCATCGCCTTCCCCATGATTTGTGCTCACTTCATGACCACCACTCACCCCTTGTGTCCGGAGGAGGTGAGTGTTTGTGTCGGGGAAAGAGAGGAAGGGAGGAAAGGATGGAAGGAGTGGGCGCAACAACAAACACCATGCCACAACAACCACACCATGCCACAACAACCACACCATGCTACAACAACCACGCCATGCCACAACAACCACACCACAGCGCAATTCCATTGGACTCACAAGCATTCAATACGCTCACTGGTTCCTGAAGGAGATGAGCGAGGAGGTGAACCAGGTGATAACAGCCATATGCGAAGAACAATGCATCCTTGCTGACAAGGTACTAAAAGTTGTTGGTGTGGAGGTCTTTGTTGGTGTTGTGCAATGTTGTTGTTGTTGTTGTTAGTGTTGTGCAATGTTGTTAATGTTGTTGGTGTTGTTGATGTTGTGGTTTTCATTAATGGTGTTGTGGTTATTGTTGTTATTGTTGGGTATTTACTGTTTGTGTTTTTGATGATGATGAAGTTTTCAGTTGCTGTTATTTTAGTTGGCGTTTTTGTTGCTAACAATCCAATTTTGGCTCTGAGCGTGGCTGATGTTGTTGCTTTCGTGGCTGTCTCTCCTTCAGAGAGAAGGATCTTCCAGTGGATTCCTTGCATTCCACAACCAACTCCATCCATCCACACAGCTCCTACCCAAGAATGCGGCGATAACAGTATCAAACAACGTCAACAAGAAGAAGGTTCACGAACATCCACGCATTTACTCATACTTAATATTGCATAATGTTCCAGTCTTCATAGTCAATCAACAGTGCTCTTGTGCATGCACCATGCTGTCATCACTTGCTACATCACCACACGAAACTCAAACACCCCACCCACCCATGGCCTGGCGCAGGAGAAGAAGAGCAAGCAACCGGTGGCGGATGAGAAGCCAGGAGATGAGAGCAAGAGGAAGCACCGTGAAGAATTCACCAGGTTCACACCTCTTCCCCCCTCGATCAATCAGCTGATTCAGTTTGATTCATCGATCGATTAGTTAATCCATTCATTCATTCAATAATTCATCAATCTATAAATCCATCCATGTATCATTTATCTATCCATCCACCATTTATTCATCCAACCAGCATTCATCCACCATCCATCCATCCATCCATCTATCCATCCATCCGTTTTTTATTAATTATCCATCCATCTATCCATCTATTATTCACACACCACCCTCCAGGATGGATAAGCTGCACATGGCGCTAACAGAGTTATGTTTCTCCATCAATTTCTGCCACATCATCCACGTGTGGGACCATGGATTCGTTCCCAGGGAATTCTTCACTCAACAGCTTGAGAGCAGATTCAACAAGTACGTTATGTGATGGGGTTTGGTGTGGTGTGGTGTGGTGTGGTGTGGTGTGGTGTGGTGTGGTGTGGTGGAGAGTAATCTGGTTTGGTGTGGTGTAGTGGGGTGTAGTGGGGTGTGGTGTTGTGTGGTGTGGTGGAGAGTAGTCTGGTTTGGTGGGGTGTGGTGTGGTGTGTTTTGGTAGGGTGTAGTGTGGTATGGTGTTGTGGGGTGTCAGGTGATGCGGTGTGGTAGGGTGTGGTCATCATTATGATCATCAACATTTTCACTTCAACCATTTTCGTCTTCACCTGCATGCAGGTCGCTGGTAGGCATGACGATGTACAACACGGAGACCAAGGAGATAGCCAAGCCTACGGAGCTCCTCAACAGCGTCAAGGCGGTCCTCAGCGTGCTGCAGAGCATTGAAAATTATGGTACGTCACAATGCCCTTGCACATTACACCACTATACTCACTATTAACCACACACCACTGCACAACATTACGCCACTATACTCACTATTAACCACACACCACTGCACAACATTACACCACTATACTCACTATTAACCACCACACACCACTGCACAACATTGCACCACTATACTCACTATTAACCACCACACACCACTGCACAACATTACACCACTATACTCACTATTAACCACACACCACTGCACAACATTACGCCACTATACTCACTATTAACCACACACCACTGCACAACATTACACCACTATACTCACTATTAACCACACACCACTGCACAACATTACGCCACTATACTCACTATTAACCACACACCACTGCACAACATTACACCACTATACTCACTATTAACCACCACACACCACTGCACAACATTACACCACTATACTCACTATTAACCACCACACACCACTGCACAATATTACACCACTATACTCACTATTAACCACACACCACTGCACAGCATTACACCACTATACTCACTATTAACCACTACACACCACTGCACAACATTACACCTTGCATTTCATCACTATACTGCTCTATACTAAACTACAGTACTAAACTATGCTGAGATATACTATATTATACTTCACCATACTACACTGAATTGTATTCTATTACCTTGTATCATTCTCTACTATACAATACTGTATCTCATCATATCCACAATACAATAACCTACAATACTACATAAGCATACCGTAAAGTACCACACTGTAAATATGCCATACACTACTATACAATACCATACTATTATCTCAATACTATACACCACTATACCATACCATATACTTCTATACATTAATATTTTAGCATATTCATTCCACTATATTTCATGAGACTATAGTTTAAGTAAAAGCGATACAATACGGTACACCACAATACAAGTGTACGATACAATACGGTACACCACAATACAAGTGTACGATACAATACGGTACACCACAATACAAGTGTACGCTACAATGAAGGCTACAATGCATTAGGCCTGTTCATGTCCTCAAGAAAATTCTCGAGGATTGCCATGTCTCTCCGCCACCACCACCTCTACCACTGCCTCCACCACCACCTCTACCACCTCCACCTCCACCACCTCCACCTCCATCTCCACCACCACCACTTCCACCACAGTACACATCGATATCTCGAAAGTCTTCAACAACGTCCTTCCTCAGCAATCACAGACCAGCGACTCCTTCAACGGCGAGGCCACCATTTGCGCCAACTACAGCGACTGGTGCGTTCGTGGCTGCTTCAGTGGCCCGCCACCACCACTGCCACCCCTCCCTCCCTGCAGGTACCTGGAGGTGTTGATGAGGAGGGTGAGTGGAGGACAGGCCATCTTCTCTCCCAACCACAAGGCCTTCATCACCACCATGGTCGACCCACAACGCACCTTCCAAATCGAAGAGTATGCCGATCTGATCGGTGAGTCAGGGGCTTGTCGAGAGGCAACAGGGTTTCAGGCTTACAAGGGCCTGCTCATTATCGATCACGTCCAATCCAACGTCAATGGCGCTCAGGTCTAATTTGAGGCCACTGGCGTTGTTTTTGTCACCAGGTGGCAGGGTGTAAGTATATAAAAACTTAACGCCCACTGCAGAGTTGAGAGCGCTTGCGGAGTTGATAGGACCCTACGGCATGAAGCATCTGAGTGAGAAGCTCATGAGTCATATCTCACTGCAGGTGGACGAGCTGAAGGTACGCCATTGTTAAAGCACGCAGAGAAATGGCGGTTGCGCAGAAATATTTTGTTTCTCAATTATATGTTTTCCATCCTTGCTTCATTGCTCATTACTTACTCGTTCGTAGCTCATCCATCACCCATCACCACTTCATCATCCATCCACCACCCATCACCACTTCATCATCCATCCATCACCTATCACCACTTCATCATCCATCCATCACCTATCACCACTTCATCATCCATCCATCACCTATCACCACTTCATCATCCATCCATCACCTATCACCACTTCATCATCCATCCATCACCTATCACCACTTCATCATCCATCCATCACCTATCACCACTTCATCATCCATCCATCACCTATCACCACTTCATCATCCATCCATCACCTATCACCACTTCATCATCCATCCATCACCTATCACCACTTCATCATCCATCCATCACCTATCACCACTTCATCATCCATCCATCACCTATCACCGCTTCATCATCCATACATCACCTATCACCACTTCATCATCCATCCATCACCTATCACCACTTCATCATCCATCCATCACCCATCACCTCTTCATCATCCATCCATCACCCATCACCTCTTCATCATCCATCCATCACCTATCACTCCTTCATCATCCATCCAATCATTTATTTGTCATCACTCCATCACCCACCTCCAGAAACTGGTGGTACAGAACAAGCAGGTGCTAACTGAACTAAGGTCAAACTTCGATAAACCTGAACTCATGAAGGAACTTCAAAAAAAACTAACAAGTTTGTGGATGGATGATGGGTGGATGGCTGGACGGGTGGATGGATTGATTGATGTATGGATGAATGTAAGAATGAATGTATTGACGAATTAATGGATGAATCTATGTCTTTCTCAATTGATGTATGGACAAATGGATGGATGGATGAATGGATGGATGGATGAATAGATGGATGGATGAAAATCCCCAACCAACATAAGACGCCGAAAGCGTACTGCAGAGGATGATAGTGATTGGAGTGTTGTTGGCCTTCAGAACTCTCTGTCAAGAGGCTTTGCTCGATGTATGTTGTGTGGTGGTGCTGTATGGTGAAGTTGTGTGGTGGTGCTGTGTGGTGGTGTTGTGTGGTGGTGCTGTATGGTGGTGTTGTGTGGTGGTGTTGTTGTTTATCTCAGGCTCTTGAGGATGGTCTTCAGATGCGCAACCACCACTACCATCACCATAGCAACCACCATTACTATAGAAACAACCGCTACCATCACCATAGTAACAACCACTACTACCATCACCATGACAACCACCATCATTGAAGCAACAACCACTACAGGTGTTGAAGTTGCGCATCCCCTTCTTGCTCAGCTCCATCAAGGACTTCCAGCAACACGCCCCCAACGGCCAGGAATCTATGGTGCTTATTATTATTGTTATTATTATTCTTAGTATTATTATTATTTTTATTATTATTATTATTATTATTATTATTATTATTATTATCACTGTTATTATCATTAAAATAATAATTATTGACGTTTTTCATTTAAAATTTCAAAATAAATGTTCACTTTTAGTCAATATTAATAATTCCACACTATTCTTATTGTAGGCTACGAATGATTTTCCTTATAAAATTCAATTGTCATTTCTTTCTTTCAACTTCGTTGCCAGCTTGCTTCCATAAGAAGTCAGGTGAGCAGGAGTTGTAAGGCTCTCATTAGTGACGAAAACTCATGAATTCATCTTAGTTGAAGCCATTGCAATAATTCAAAAGTAGTTTTGCCTATAATGATGTTGGTTTCCAACAACACGAGTTGTTGAGAACAACAGAATTATTCGACTTTCAGTTGAATACCTTTCACTATTTCAGTTTCCAAGTAAGACCTGCAGTCGTGTTTTGTCTCCTCGTTTTTTGCGTTGTGAATGTTCCAAGCATTCTTTCATTTTTGCTTCCTTCCACTTTTCGTTCACTCATCCACCACCCTTTTACTTCAGTAACAAACTCAAACCACTTGTTTGTCTTTTGTTTTTTCTCTCATACTTCGTTCTTCATCCTCAAAGGGCCTCTTCAAACACTCCATGCACAGTCGCCTCCACACTTTATGTTCACAAACTACCCCAACCTTAATCCTAACCATTACAAACTACCGAAATTCAACTTTGCACAATTTTCTACTCCACAATATCACACATCGACCAATAAAAACCGCTCCACCAGTTTTCTCCACAATCAACAAATCACCAACTACCCCACCTAACGCTAAGACACATTGTTTCGTCTACTATCACACCCCTCCATCGTCTCACCACCACCCATCACCACCAACAAACCACCCATCACCACCAACAAACCACCCATCACCACCAACAAACCATCTATTACCACTACCATCCACCCAACGTCACTTAAGACTCCTCACCACCTATCGCCAACATCAAGCATCCAGTACAAGCAACAACCACACACTGCCACTAATAACCACCCACACCACCGCCACAGATAGTGAATGAGATGGCATCAGCAGCAGGACTTCCTTGCCACATCGACCCTGCCCTCTGTGCCGCCTTGAGACCTCAGAAGCCAAGTGGCTGTGGTGGTGGTGGTTGTGGTGGTTGTGGTGGTTTTGGTAGTTTTGGTGGAAGTGTGGTGGCGGTGCTGGTTGTTGTTACGATTATTGATATTTCATTTCAGTGCTTCAATCATCATTACTACCATAACATCGATAACAACAACTATCACCAAAACGACTACTTCCATCATAGTAGCAAACACTCCAACCACCATCACCATCATAACCATCGCCACCACCATGGCAACCCACATCGCCATGGCAACCGTCTTTAAACACGTGGTACTCACTGTTACCATGGAAACCACTGCAGACGAAGATGACTACACCGTGGCCTGTTTGCTGATGGTGTTCACCGCCATTGCCATCCCAAGACTGGCCAGGACCGAGTCATCAGTCTTCAGGACTGTGTATGAAGGTGGGTCTTTGTGTCTGGAGAGGAGGGGAGGAGGAGGGGGAAGGGTGGGGGGGGGAGGAGAGTAGAGAGGAGGCTGGAAGGAGGGTGAAGAGGAGTGATGGCTGGAGGAGAAGAGGCAGAATGAAGGAAGGGTAGATAGTCGGAAAAAGACATCGTTTAGCTTTCCATTAAAATTCTGAAGCACGAATCCTCGTATGAGGAATTGGCATTCTGCTTGCGACACATCATGCACCATACCAAACAGGCCACAGCAACAACATGCACTGTCTCGCCAAGGCGATCAACAGTCTCGCTGGAGCTCTGTTCACAGTCCTTGGACCTGGAGACGTCGAAATGAGGCTCAAGGAATTCCTTGCTGTAGGACGCTTCACTTTCATAAGACAGCGAGTTTACATCTATCCAACAACCATCCAACAACCATTCAACAACCCATCCAACAACCATTGCAACAATCATTGCAGCAACTCTCCAACATCCCATCCAACAACCATCCAACATCCACCAACAACCACAAAAATCCTCCAACAACCATCCAACAACCTTCCAACAACCAATCCAACAACCCATCTAACAGCCATCTAACAACCACCAACAACAACCAATACTTCTCTGACATCATCCAACAACCCTTCCACAACCACCAGCAACCCTCCAACAACCTTACAGCTGACCTCTTCCAGTTTGTTGAGACTTGGTCAAGAAACTGACAAGGAACTGATCAGAAACAGGGAGTCTGTTTACTTGCTGCTTGATCAGGTGAGAGTGGTGGCGGTAGGGTTGGTGATGAGGTGGGTGAGGGTGAGAGTGGTGGTGGTTGTTTTGGTGATGAGGTGTGAGTGATGGTGGGATGATGGTGATAGTGATGGTGGTGGTAATGATGGTGGTGGTGATGATGGTAATGGTGATGGGGTGTGGTGGTGAAAAGAAGAAGCAGTCTTCAATCCTTCAACGACTCTTGTGGACTGTTGCAGATCATTGAAGAGTCACCTTTTCTGACCATGGACCTGCTGGAGTCGTGCTTCCCTTACGTCCTCCTCAGGACCTCCTACCACCACGTTTACAAAAACCAAGACTCTCTGTGAATGTTGCCATGTTCCATGCATACCGCTTACCCTACTCGTCACTTCATTCAATGCCTAATTGCTGGTTCTAAATTATTTTCAGTTTTGCTTTGTACTGTAAGAAAAGAAATTTTTTAAAATTAAATCGTCATTTGTCAATTTTTTGTGTCTCATTTGTTGAATCCTTCGTGTCAAATAGTGTAACTTCGATATGGAATGTTGTACCTTTGGAATGTGTACTTTTCGTATTTAATGTTTTGTGTACTTTTATTCCACATGTTCCATCATGTTGAAACTCAAAATATATTTTTTTTATTTCCGAATTGTATTCCTTATTCTACCTGATGTTGCTTTTAGTATTTCTATGATACTTTCGTTGCGTTCCTTTTTGCTACTTCCTCTCTTCAAGAAACTATATTTGATTCGATGTTCAAACCATTCACCGCCAAGGAAGGACTTTTATGGGTTTTTGCATAACTTCGTGTGTATATGTGTTTGTGTGTGTGTGTGTGTGTGTGTGTGTGTGTGTGTGTGTGTGTGTGTGTGTGTGTGCGTGTGTGCGTTTTTTGCGTATTGTGTGTGTTGTAGTGTCCGATTTTCATTCTCAATTGATATTTTAGCTTTTATCTCATGATCAATTGTAGCAAATTTCATAAAGTACTTTGAAAATGTTAAATTTTCATGAAACGTCAATTCAATAAACAAAGAATTACTAAGAAGACAACATTTCCTCGCTTCGTCAATAAACACTCATCATTTTGCCTATTCCAACAACCCAACATCGTGTTTCATTATTTTTCAATAGTTCGATAATAAAATTGAAACATTAGCTTAATAATGCGTAGATTTAATACAATCGCAAAGTTATTGTAACGCCTCGATTTGCGAGACGAGTGAGATGGCAGGAGATGTGGCAAGGAGGGCTTCGAGGACCAGTATCTCGCACAGGACAGTCTCAAGACTGGATGAAGAGCTCGAAAGTGGCGACCATGCGGTGGAAGGTGTGGAAGAGGATGAAGGTACAAGTGCTGTCGAATCATGAGGGAGCTATGAATGTATACTTCTGATAAACTTGTCACCTCAGACACTGCAGGGGAACAATACAGCACAGTTCTCTGGCGCTTTTACTTGTTTATCTCACTTTCTCTGGTCTCTATGGCACACGATCTCTTCTGGTACTCAGGCATGGTGCCTTGGCAACCCTACCAGCAGCTGGAACTCAGAGACCTCGCCATAAAAGGACTCATTTATACCCTTCTCTATCTCTTCTTCATTCCTCCAGCCACCTCAATCGCCAGTCTCTTCGCCTATGCCACTGTCATCTCGCTTTTCTCCAAGATCTTTTCCCTCACATCCAACATCTTCAGACATGAAGACGTTTCTGCGGTATACTTGCAACACGCTCTCAGCACTTACTGTCTTTTCCAAAAAATCTGCGCTTTCAAGCTGGTCGAGTGGATCGGCTCCGATTGCGTATGAAAAATAATTTGACCAAAAAACAAAAGTAAACTGTTTGTAACTTACAACGAGGCATGAAACCATTATGAATGAAAAAATTACATGAAGTTTATTTCAAAAAGTTTAATGTTTGAATTTAAACGCCTTGATTGAATGAATGAGAGTAATTTTCAATGTCAAGACCACTCTAGCAGCTCCTTCTGCACGCTTTCTCGAGCCCTTCGCATTCGCATCTTTGAGCGTTTGAAAGCGTCTGTGTGTGTGTGTGTGTGTGTGTGTGTGTGTGTGTGTGTGTGTGTGTGTGTGTGTGTGTGTGTGTGTGTGTGTGTGTGTGTGTGTGTGCGTGTTGATTGATCAATTCGGGCAAATTTTTTGAGTAGTAGTTTTTTTTATTGTTTGAAAAGCGTTTTCGAAAATTTCGACGCCAGCACTCACCAAGGACTCTGGTGATGTTCCATGAGGCACCTGGTTTGTTTTCATCGACAAATCTGCTCGCTTCGTCTCTTACCTTGTCCTTGATTGCCTCGCTTGTGTGCAGATTTCGATTAACTGATGACTCAAACAAAAAACTATCTTTTTCAAAACTAACACTTATTAAAAAGTTAAAGCTTGAAAGTAAGTCATTAAAAGTGAGAGTAGTTGTTGACTTGTTCAATAGAGTGTTCAATGTATTACTGATTGTTAAAAAGGCGCTATAAAAATGCAATTGTTAGAATTGGCGGGAATAGTATGATGCGCTTGCACGCACGTACTGAGTCTGCAGCACGGAGTGGCTTCTGAGAAGGAGGAGGCCAGTGGAGAGACTCTTGAAGTCGATCTTGTTGAGGCAGCTCCCCTTGTGGCACCAAGTGGAAATTTCAAAACTATTATCAACAAGTTTGAAAACACAATAAATTAAAAAATACAATACAATGGTAGGCATCATGAATACAAGAGGTACTCAACTAGACACACCAACAGACCCCAACAAAAACTTCAACAAACAAACTCCAACAGAAACACCAACAAAACAGCAACAGATGCACAAAGAGACATATTAACAGATACAAACACCAAAAAAACTATCGAAATAATCCAATGGCCTCGAAGTCCTGTGTGAGAGAAGCAACTTCCACAGCACTTGGCCTTGCAGCGCAGCAGGCGCACACACGAGTAGCAAGCCTCAGAGACCTTGTGTTCGAGAGGCATGCCCACGTAGGAGAGGTCATCGAGTTGCAGCAGGTTGCCGACCAAGAACCTCCTGAGCAGCTGGTGTCTGTCCTCCTCTGCGGGCCTCCAGCACTGCAGCTTGTGCTCTGTGCTGCCTACATGTAGCGTGGTGAAGAAGTGGTGAAAATGATGTGGTGAAGATGGTGTGGTGAAGATGGTGTGGTGATAATGGTATGGTGAGGATGGTGTGATTAATGTGTGGTGAGTGGTATATTAGCAAATCACGTTGAAGTGAGAGTGATGAGAATAGGTTGTTGAGTGGACAATGTTTTGTTAACCATGAAGGTTGTTTGAAAAGATTATGATGAGCAGTTGCATAATAATTTTCTTATTCCAACCGACATTTAACCTTTTGTCCACCAACTCAACTATCCATCTACCCATTCTTTCATTAATCCATCCATCAATCCATTCATCCATCCATCCATCCATCCATCCATCCATTAATCCATCCATCCATCCATCCATCCATTCATTCATCCATCCACCCATCCATTCATCCATCCATCCATTCACCCATCTATCCATTCACCTGCTTCAAGAGACAAACACAAATGAGCATATCCCTCAATTCTGAATCGGTCCCACGTGTCATAAGAACTCACCTCGAACAAAACGCGGGGTGGCTGGATGGCTGTTGATGATGATGATGATGATGATGATGATGATGATGATGATGATGATGATGATGAGAATGATGAGGATGATGATGATGATGAGGATGATGATGATGATGATGATAGCAATAATAATAATACAATCAACTATTGTTGAAAAATTATAACAAAAACGAAAATAATGAAAAAAAATCAATAATAATCATTATGATATGATGATAATAAAAAAATAAGATTTGCAATAGTATCATTATTATTTTTTACATGAAATTAGGCCTTGGAAAGCTTATGGGTTAATACCACCATATCAACATCCGTATTAGTTGAAATATAGGGAGGGTTAAAATCCCCGCTAATGAGCCTTCCGTTCCCTTCTCAACACTCACGCCCTCTGTCGATCACCACCCTCTCAAGGTCAACGCTGAAGGGCATCGAGAAGTGCGCCACGCGGCTCTGGTGGTGGATGGGGCATGGTTTGGCAGGTGGAATGATGTTCTTCAAATAACTCACCAGTTAATTAAGGAGTGAATTAGGCGGTTAATTAAATTGGTTACTGCGTCAAAAGATTGGCCAGGCTTTGGTGAAAGAGTGTAGCGTGGTCTTTGGGAGTTCATAGTATAAAGAGTTACAATAGTCAAAGCGAGACAAAATAAGCGGAGAAACTAGTAGTTTGAGGGTTGGATTGTCTAGGAACAGTTTTAGTTTCTTGATACGACAAAGATGAAAAAAAGATGATTTAGCTACAGATTTTATGTGTGTTATGAGAGAAAGTGAATTCAAAGGTGAAACCTAAACTATGAATGGTGGAAGAAGGGGCGAGTGAAAGATCAATCAACCAATTAATCAATCAGACGATCTCCCATTCAAACAACCATCCATTCAAGCAATCACAAACTTCATTCTCACATTTCCTTCCTTCCTTGTGCTGCACGTGTGTGTGCAGCCGTACAGGGAGTCGCAAGAGTTGCTCTTCCACTCTGAACAACCAACAAACCAGCAAGTCAATAAACAAACTTAACCAATATTCTTATGTAAGAAGCAAAGTGAATTGTTAATAGCTGTAACTATTGTTAGTCTTAAGAGTTCATTGAAACTCCTTTACAGGGGCTGTACACCTGCTTTATGGAGAGACACTCCAGTTGCTTGTCTTGGCGCTCTACAAAGTATATTCTTTATATTTACCTACTTCAAAAGCACAAGACAAGAACGCGAGAATGCCTCAACGCTTTCAAGCTACAACCCACCTTGAGCACAGTCGACGAACCATGTGACGTAGAGGTGGTCGTATTCGAAGTCCTTGGCCGCCACTGCAGCAAGGGAGGCCTCCTTAATCACCCACGCAACATTCCAACTGCAGCTCAACAACAACACTAACGCCTTCATTCGTTAGCGCTGTTGCTCTGCGCACCGCGGTCGTTCTTTCTCACCACCCACTGTGGACCTCAGCTCATACCATCACAAACCCTCTAATGCCTTATGCAGGCGTTCAAAATCAACAAAGTGTAACTAAGATTTTTAAAATTACCATGAAAGTTTTAACTAGAAAAATGTTTCCTATGGAAAATTGTCACCATGAAGTATTTAAGTGGACTTTTAGTGGGAAAAAATTCCAGTAGGAAAAATGTTCACTGCCTGCTCAAGATGAAAAACTGTTCATTTGGAAATATCTTCCCTATGAACAAAGTTTCACCGTAAAAAAATGTTCAACTATTTTAAAAAATGTCACTATAAAAATAGTTTCCTATAGAAAACTGTTCAATATGCAAACAATAAACTCACAAAGGACAATAATGGTCCATTTATATGGAACAAGAACCTACTTATTTCGATGTTGCAACACAGTCTGAGTCTGTTGCTGTTGGGCTGGGGGAGTGTGAGATGACACCGTTACGCACCATTGGCCAAAGTGATTGAACGTGAGGTGGTTAATTTACAACTACATCGAACCAAAAATTGAACCACACGTCGAAAAAACAAAAGACACCAAGGATGTGAAGCTGAAGAGAGCCAACTGACCTCTTGGAAGTCGAAGCCAACCTTGCTCTGCAGTGCCTCCTGCCTCTTCGTCAAGTACTGAGGCGTGGTGGAGGGCAGTGAGGTTCAACAAGCAAATGTGAAAAGTTGCCTTCAATAGTTCATCAACAGATTTGTATGAATATTTTTAAATTCTTTTATTAAAATATTTTTCCATTATTTCATTTAAGATACTTTTAATATATATTTCTTCATGTTTCAATGTGTTTCAAAGACAAAGGCATAAACTCCCACATCCTCAACCAAACTCTGTTCCAGCTCCAACTGTTCTCTGTGAACCATCGTTGATTTCAAGTGAAGTCAGTGGAGGAGGAAGAGTAACACATGTCTAATGTATAAATTTAAATTGTCATAGGACAGCCGATGGAAATTATTTTTTTGGCACACTCACTTGCTCATCTGAACTGACACATGCTCCAGTTTGTACTCGTACAGTTCTGTGTGTGTGTGTGTGTGTGTGTGTGTGTGTGTGTGTGTGTGTGTGTGTGTGTGTGTGTGTGTGTGTGTGTGTGTGTGTGTGTGTGTGTGTGTGTATGTGTGTGTGTGTGAGCTTTTATATCAGTACATAGCTGCTTATCAATATTTAGTGATTGAATCATCTCTTATTCTTGAACAGCTTTCCATAGTTGCACAATAGAGTTCCATTGAAACCTCCGTATCGGACTGAATGCAACTAGCACATCCAACCACCAACCATTGTCAGAGCAGGTTGTGATGACGTAGGGAGGGTTGTCTCTAGTAAAGTCTGGCTTCAAACTCAGGACGCCATGCTTGGAGTATGTCAGTTTGCATAACACTGTTTCTGCGTCAATGTCCGTCTGGTTGTCTTTCTCGCTCTCTTTGCTCGTACTTTTATCACTGTCTTCATCTTTGCCTGGATCTCTGAGTTGTTGCTACTTTTGACGTTTTTTTCGAAATGTTTTTTTGAAGCAACTAATGGAAATATGTTTGAGGTATTCTTTGATACAAGGTATGCAATCAACAAAACAACGGGGTGAGGTTGGAGTGTATTTCCAATGTGTGAAAATGACATTGCTCTATTTGTCTGTGGAATGTGTGAAAAAAATTAAGCTACAAAAAAGGTGTATGAAAAAAAAAACAATTGAAAAATGAGAAGCAACATAAAAGGATGAGGAGGAAACAAAGAGGATGAGGAGGAAACAAAGAGGATGAGGAGGAAACAAAGAGGATGAGGAGGAAACAAAGAAGATGAGAAGGAAACAAAGAAGATGAAGAGGAAACAAAGAGGATGAGGAGGAAACAAAGAGAATGAGGAGCGCAAAGAGATGAAACAGGAATGAATGCGAGATACACACAGGATCGATGGAGGTCGTAGGTCGGCCATGATGTACATGACTGAAGGAGCATGCATGGAGCAGCTAGCTGACTCGGAAATTGTAGTGTTCCTATCAAAATGGAGTGGAGTGAGGATGGGGTGAAGATGAAGTGAAAATGGGGTGAGAATGGATTGAAGATGGAGTGAGAATGGATTGAAGATGGAGTGAGGGTGGATTGAAGATGGGATGAGGGTGGATTGAAGCTGGAGGGTGGATTGAAGATGGAGTGAGAATGGATGGATTTATCGTTGATTTATAGTGGTTGAATGGTTAAGAAATTTATGAAATTAAATAATTTTCCGTTGTTTTTTTTATTATTTCGCTATACTTTTTTTATGTATTCGACTAAATTAAGTTCAAGTTTAAGTTATGTGAGAAGTTTTAACAAACGCTTACCTTTGATTTTTATCGCTTTTTTTCAGAACTGACAAACTTTTCTTTTAAAAAAAGATAATATTATTATTATAATATTGCTCTTAGATCAATCTTTTGAAAAACAGAATTTAAAAGATAGAAATGATTGTTTACTTGTGTGAAAGGGTCTTGATTAACATATGTGTAAAGCCTATGAGGCTTGAGCTTTGCAGATTTGTTCCTCCTTATTTAATGAAAACACGTTGGAAAATGAAATTAATGAAAATAACGTTTTTTCTGACTTTATTCAGAAGCAAATGTTGTTCTACTCACTTAAGTTCTTTTATTTCTTCAAAATACTTCTTTTCCAAATTATCATATGTTATGCTATCGTTTGAATACTTTTCTATTTCTTTCTGTAAAAATGATAAAACACGCAAATTATAATTATGAACATTAAAGAAATTAAGATAGACATATAAGTGAAATACCATAGAAAAAGCTTTTTCTTGCCAACTGAAAATGTATTCTTCGAAGCTTCTTTCCTCATTTTTTTCACATTTCTCAGCGTCTTTTGTATCATAAAATATTTCAAAATCTGCTAATCTTGGCCCAAATTTTTTTAACGTGGCCCTTTTCGACAATTTCATTATATGAGAAAAAGAAGCGAACACAAGTATTCAAATAGAATGAATTGATAAAAAATAAACTTACTTGATTTTGAAATTTTTAACTGGATGTTTAGATCGGTAAATGTAGATATTTTTTTTCATCATCTTGAGTATTAGGCACTGACTTTGTTACCAAGGACTCATATAAAAATGTCTTTTGAGTATACTTTTTTTATACCTTTTTTCACGTTTAAATAATTTTCACACACTATGTTATATAAATTTCACTTATTTGGAAAAATTAAATTATTTTTCAAAATCTTAGTTTGATTTTACTCCGTAAGTTTTAAAAAGAAAAAGGAATTTAATAAGTTTCATGCCTTTCAAAAACTAAAAAATGTGTAGCTTTATGTATTTTCAATTTTTGCTCAAGAGCTGGTCACTGTATCGTTTTTTTATCATTTAGTACACGTCAGTATTCTGAAATGGTCAGTTATATCGAGAGGTATGGTTCTTCTAGTAGAGTTAACGTTTATAACTGTTCAGACGGAAAAATCACAAGTAAACGCAAAGAATCAGAAAAATGGCAGTCTATTAAACATATTCTCAGAGTAGGTACACTGTTTTATGAATTATCATATATCGTGAATAATCAAATATATACCCTTATAAGTTCTCTGCTATTAATAAATAAACCTTGAACTATTATTAACGTACTTGAATTATGAGCATTCTGAAAAAAAACTTGCAGGCAGTTTTCCTGCCTCAGGGCTACCCAGAGAGTGTTAGTGATGACTACCTCGAATACCAACTATGGGACACTCTGCAGGTAAAAGTTTTAATAAACATTTAAGCTGATATGTCATTCAATTTCAACTATCATTTCATCAAAATATATTTTCATGAGATTTGAATATTTTTGAGAAATAAAAAAAATAGGAAATATTTTCTTAAAATTTTTATCACCAAGGCTTTTTCAAGTTCAATCACAGGAGCCCTAGCAACTCAAGCTGTCTTAAAGGTTCAAACGTTCAAAAACGTTTTCATTAGATTAGATTAGATTATGAGTATTGACTTAATCCTCTCTCAATCAGGGAGTAGGAGTGGGTGATTCGGAGGCCACCGTCATGGCAGCAACCATCACATGGCTTCTCAAAGGTGCATCCCAGTTGTATTTTCTTTAATTAATTTAAAAATGAATTCAACTTGATTATATTTCTATTTGAGGAAAGATGGCACTGGAATGGTGGGAAGAATCCTCTTTGCGTGGATGAAGGGGTTTCATTATTTTATCAAAAGATTCATTGAATAAAACTTTGAAAATAATTCTCATTGACTTCGAATTTCATTTCATTCAAAGATCCAGCTTGGATTCAGACTGTAAAAAATGGAGGTGACTTCATTCTTATAGAATTACTCAAACAACATTAAAGATTCTATTTATTTTCAAAACATCAGCATAATGACACTTCAAATATTTCAAAAATGTCCATGTCTGAATAAGTTGCAAAACATGTATTCCACATATCCCGGACACCACCAAGACCACCTCCAACACACCACCGAGACCACATCCAACACACCAATCTTGCCATTGAACCATGCAGAATGTATGCAGACATACTGAACGATGCAGCTATTCTTCTGGACATCCTCTCTCCTTACTTCACATCTCTTTTCACCATCATCGTCTGCATCTCTGGGGTGATAATGATGACGATGCTGCTAGTGATTAAGTTGATAACGCCAATGATGGTGATAAAAAAGAAAATGATTTGATTAGTGGTAGGTTAATAATACATTTTCACACATACACACACACACACACACACACACACACACACACACACACACACACACACACACACACACACACACACACACACAAACATACACACACACACACACACACACACACACACAATGCCAGATAATGCGTTCGATAGTGGGGGTAGCAGGAGGAGCCACGAGGGCGGCCATCACGCAGCACCAGGCCCGCAGGAACAACATGGCTGATGTTGCTGCCAAGGATGGCAGTCAGGTGGCTGTGCCTTCGAAGTCTTTAGAGTTCATTCATGTTCCAGGAGCCCTCATCGCTCCCAACAATTTTCGTTTTTTTTTTTGCCGCTAGGTGGCTGTTTGATTCCCGTGTGCAGTGAAACATTCAGTTACAATCTGAGACCATACGATGCTTCCTGCAGGAAACATTGGTGAACTTAGCTGGTCTGGTGGTCAGCCTAGTTGTCGTTCCACTTGTCTCTGGCAATGTCATGTTAGTTATGTTTCAATATCACTGTTTTTGTGTCTTCAACATTCAATCGTCTCAACCATACTTCCTCTTCATAATCTCCACTCAGTCCATTTTCTTCTTCACTGGTACCTCACTGTGTCATTTATATTTTTTAATTATTTTTTTCGATTTCACACACACACACACACACACACACACACACACACACACACACACACACACACACACACACACACACACACACACACACACACACACTACCACCACCACTGCAGTTTTATATGGACATTGTTTGTTGCCTTCACCATCAGTCACATCTATTCCAACTACCGAGCGGTCACGTGTGTCGTCATGGAAACTTTCAACCAATCACGTTACAGCATTGTTGTGGCTGATTACGTCACCATTGGAATCGTACCACGAATCAAAGAAGTAAATAAAAGAGAATCAGTGTTATTAAGTGGGTTCGCTTTAACTTCGTTCCAGTGACACATGATGTATCCGCATTTGCGTCTACTCGTCAGCTTATTTATTTTGACGTAAGCAACATTTCGCTTCAACTACTTGTCTCAGCACTTTACCACCTAGATTAGTTCTTTATTATTACCACCTAGATTAGTTCTTTATTATTACCACCTAGATTAGTTCATTATTACCACCTAGATTAGTTCTTTATTATTACCACCTAGATTAGTTCTTTATTATTACCACCTAGATTAGTTCTTTATTATTACCACCTAGATTAGTTCTTTATTATTACCACCTAGATTAGTTCTTTATTATTACCACCTAGATTAGTTCTTTATTATTACCACCTAGATTAGTTCTTTATTATTACCACCTAGATTAGTTCTTTATTATTACCACCTAGATTAGTTCTTTATTATTACCACCTAGATTAGTTCTTTATTATTACCACCTAGATTAGTTCTTTATTATTACCACCTAGATTAGTTCTTTATTATTACCACCTAGATTAGTTCTTTATTGTTACCACCTAGATTAGTTCTTTATTATTACCACCTAGATTAGTTCATTATTATTACCACCTAGATTAGTTCTTTATTATTACCACCTAGATTAGTTCTTTATTGTTACCACCTAGATTAGTTCTTTATTGTTACCACCTAGATTAGTTCTTTATTATTACCACCTAGATTAGTTCTTTATTATTACCACCTAGATTAATTCTTTATTATTACCACCTAGATTAGTTCTTTATTGTTACCACCTAGATTAGTTCTTTATTGTTACCACCTAGATTAGTTCTTTATTATTACCACCTAGATTAGTTCTTTATTATTACCACCTAGATTAGTTCTTTATTATTACCACCTAGATTAGTTCTTTATTATTACCACCTAGATTAGTTTTTTATTATTACCACCTAGATTAGTTCATTATTACCACCTAGATTAGTTCTTTATTATTACCACCTAGATTAGTTCTTTATTATTACCACCTAGATTAGTTCTTTATTATTACCACCTAGATTAGTTCATTATTACCACCTAGATTAGTTCTTTATTATTACCACCCAGATTAGTTCTTTATTATTACCACCTAGATTAGTTCATTATTACCACCTAGATTAGTTCTTTATTATTACCACCTAGATTAGTTCTTTATTATTACCACCTAGATTAGTTCATTATTACCACCTAGATTAGTTCTTTATTATTACCACCTAGATTAGTTCTTTATTATTACCACCTAGATTAATTCTTTAATATTAAGTGACAGCACAAGTCAATAATTTATGTTGATCGGTCTTTCAATGGGGGAGGTTGATGGATGGCAAATTAAAGCTGTAAATGAGGTAATTAAGGGGTGTACATGGGGTAATTGAGGGGTGTACATGAGGTAATTGAGGGGTGTACAAGTGGTGAATGAGGAGTTTGTCTGAGGTTGTACTTCCTCATCCAGACACGTCCTCTCACTACAACACCAACATGGGCTGTTCCTATGACAAGCTGCTCCCTAGCAACAAGTACCTCCCAACTGCTTCAACGTTGCTATGTTTCTATCACACAGCTTTTTATTCATAACCTTCCGAATCTTTTCTCAAATTCCACGCACCACCCCCCTCTCCCCCCACAGCAGCACCGGATCGATTCCAGATCCTTCCAGCTACCCACACAACGAGGCATACATCCTGAACGTTGACGTTGAAAAAAGTGAATTGTGTTGGATTGAGGAAAATTTAATGTATTCTTGTTTAGAGAGGGTTTGGTGCTTCAAGCTGATTATTTAGTAATCAACCCACTCTGAGAGTGAGCTAACTTTGACATTTTTGTTTTCAGAAAATCTTTTGTTGGCGTTTAATTGCTTCGATCTGTTGTTTGTCTTTTCATTTCAAAATTCATTATCTTCCTTATCCAACATCCAATATCTTATTTCACACACTTCGCATATAAGCTCATTCTAATATTCTGCTTCAAATATTTTGATAATGGAAGTAAGTGCATTAAATCATTCACACATGGAATACTCCATTGATTTGAAGGGGAGGTCAACATAAGCTTGAAGGTCGAGGCAGGACCTCTGGACCAGTTGAAGGCATGTTACCAAGCGGAGCTGGTCAAGTTGTGCCTGCAACCTCCCCCTCACTTGGTAGTTTTGCTCATTCTGAATGATTTTCATGTTCAATTTCGTTTTAATAATTTTTACAAAATAAGATTTTTATTTTATTTTTAGATTCATCATTTCCACAAAGCAGTTGTTCCAGGCTCAGCACAAAGACCTGGAAATCTTCAAGAATCTTCTCAGCTACCCGTCCAAAGGTCTGCCGTCAAGATGCACCCCTTCAGACTTCAATTTACATCTAACAACTTCCACTTCTAAAGATAAAATCTTTTGTTAACTTATCAACTATCTTGATTAAAATCATTTTAAAGAATATTTTAAATAAATGGATTAAAAATTATCCAATCACACAATTCCAGGAAATTTAAAAGACTTGGTTAGCTCCACCCACTCTGTTGTGACTGACACTTGGTCTTCTTTTATATCTTCAGTAGTGGCTAAGGGATGGAAAGTAGACCATGTTATGCTTGATGCTGATGAGTGGAGGCTGAAGGTGTACTGATGTGAGGTGCAAGAAGGCTAAGGAGTTTGTGGAGTGGAGGTGGGCATACAAGCGGGAGAATGAGAAAGAGGAGAGAGGGAGATAGAGGAGAGAGGGAGAAAGAGGAGAGAGGGAGAAAGAGGAGAGAGGGAGAATGGTTAATTAGTGAGAAGTGGCCATATCTAGAATTTCAAGACTAGTTTTGAAAAATCCTTAAAAAATCGAATGAGGCGGGATGAAGCGGTTTTACTCAAGTTAAATTAAGTTTTTTTTCATGTGGTTGTCATTCAAAGATTAAGCATTTTGGTTTTCAAATAATGCCTGACTGAATGTATATTTAACTGCCACATCTTAAATGTTCGTCCCCTTTGCGGACTTATGAACCTCGTTAGGGTATATTTTGAAAATAGACACCCAACTAATAATGTATTTAAAGCTCTTCCACGCTTATTTTTGAATATTGTCGTTGAACCATATTGCTACTGTAAGCTGGAGTCACATCAGGCTACTGTGAACCTTATTGATACTATCGACATTTTTGTCATACATTGTGGGTTCTTCAATATTTTTCATTTATTCACAAAATTTATTATTTGTTCTCATTTTCTTTCATAAAAAATCTCAAAAACTTCGTGTTTACAAAATTGCAGCAAAGCGATTTCAAAACAGTATCAGTTGCGATATGCAAATGTTAGTATGCCATTGGATCATCTCGTCTGGTTTCAAATGAACATTTTTTTAAAGGTAGCTCGCTTCGGAACAATCGTATAAGCAACTACCTGCATGCTTAAATGTGGAAAGTTATTCAATAGAGGTTCTGGTTGCGCAAAAGTGTGTTAACCCAAATAGGCTTCTGGTTAGCATCGTGACAAAAAGCTGTTTTTTGCTACGAACTTTTTTAAAGTTGCAGTTTTGACGAAAACTGTATGCTACAATGTTTTTACATTTCATCAATCTTAGATGCAAGTACTGGTTCGGAATATATATTTTTTATTAAAATTTCTAATGAGTTACTTTCTCGACTTTCTTGTGGAGCCTCCTTCTGTGCCCCTTCGACCACTTCCACTTATTAGACGTAAATTTATTCATTATATTCTCATTTTTTATTTCATTATTTTCATTATTCATTTTATATATTTTTTTATATTATTATATTATGGCATAAAATTTTATTTTCATTTTTCTTTGTTACATCATTATAAAAAGCTAATAGTTAACTTTTTTTTTTCATTTTTGAAAAAAAATCAATATTATTTAGTTAACACACTAAGTATTAGAAAACTTTGAATAATTTAAAAAAATAGTCTCACAAAACATTTGTTGTTTTAAATTATGTGAATATATATTTTCTAAAAACATGAAAGCTGTTGTTTTATATAATTAAGAAATTTTTTATTAAAAATATCGTTTCAAAAATTAACTCAAAAAAATCAAAAATGAAATAAAATAAATTCATGTATTTAGTGTCTTTGAAAGCCTATAAATATCAGCCCGGATATTCATTTCACATTTTATAATTCTTTCGAGGCTTCGCTTCGTCTCTGATCTCTTCGATCTAGCATGTTTCGAAGTGATTTCAGTTTCAAGTATTATAAAATTATGTTTACCTAGCACAAACTATCGATGCATAGTCATTCTTTTGCCCAATGGCATACGAATGCCTCATTGCTATCGTACATCAAATTTTTCTTTACGCCTTAGTTTTCACATAGTTCACTGAGGAACCTAAGTAAAATACATTTCATTAAAAATTTCCATTTTTTTTGAGGCTCAGGTCTACATTTATGCAGGCTTTCGAAAAAATGGATATAACATGTTCTCATAAAACTCTTCTTGTCTTCGTAGGCAAGGAAGAACCTGTCAGAGAAAACATTCACATTATTTGAGTTAACGGTAAAGAGTCGTTCACTTGCCACGTGGTGTTTGAATGCTTTCAATTATCGGATAGCGAAGATCTTGCTTATGCTCACGTGGTGATCCTTCCTGCGCTGACACACAACCTGATGACAATTATTCTTATTTGTTATTCCCTGTCGTCTGGAGACCTCGTTTCATTTATATGATTCAGTTAATTTGAAGGGGTAAAAAAATTTCATTAAAAGCTGGCACCTTATAATGCTGGTTAACCGGTCGAAGGAGAGGCTTCCATTTTGATTGTGGCATCTTCTATAAAGCGCCGTTTTGGTTTACCTATGACGGTCGTCAAAATAGAAGTATATTAAAGCCATCCTTCTTGGGTGAAGTGGTACTTTTCGAACCTCGAGTATTATCTTCAATGAGGGTTGGCACACCATTCTATTTTTAATTTTTATTCGATTCTCAAATAAAATTTCCAACATTTGTCCATTTAAACTATAAAAAGCGTGGTGATGAATGGCAGTCGCGGAATGAGGTCACGAAATATTCAGTTAAGTGGATTGTGTCATCGCATGTCGGTTCCAATAAGAATTCAAAATAGAATGAATCCAGAGAATGTGGTGTACATGTTTCCATGCAGATGCGATGCCGTTTTCAAAAGCATCAGCCACACTTCGTCTCCTTTCTCAAGCTTCAAAATGGCCACGTTCGATGAGGGGGACCAGAATTGAATACTTTCTGCCCATATGGTCATCACCATTTTGTTGTTTTTCAACAACATCACCGCCGCCTGGCATGAGAAGAATAAGTAAATAATCTAAAATTGCTTACATAAATTAAAAAAAATTAAATAAAGTTTATTGGCAAATAATTCTAATCAAACAATTTTTATAGCACATTAAATTGCAGAGTGCTATAAATAAATTAATTAATGCGGGAGTATGGTTACAAATATGAATCAGTAGACTGAAAACAAGATGTTTTAGAAAAGTAAATTTTGATTGAATAATCCGGAGAGAAAGATTTGGAAAAATCATTCAGACCTTTTGCATGGCTTGGGCGGATAATACCACATTGAACTGGTAGGTTCCTCTGACAGGAACGACCAGTCTGCCTGTGGTCTCTTTGTACATGCCTCCCTCGTTCGTCACCACTCTGTCGAACACCACATCCACAGAATTCGAAAAAGGACCCAAATTCTCTTCCATCGCAACGAAGAATGCCACTTTGCGGCGTTGTCCTTGTTGAAATGTCCTTCAGTATCAAGACTTCATTTATTTTGGTATTTTTTATGTTCTATAATATATAGAAACTTTCATTCTTTAATGAGTGTGCTTATATAAATACCTTTTATCTTGATAAACGCCTTTATTAAAATATATTTTTGCCAGATAGATGTTTGATCAGATAAGCTTATATAAATAAAATTCAATTTATTTAAATTGTCGCTTTGACTCGATAGAAATATGTTGAAACAGATTACTTACGATGATTATGGCAGGCTTCGCAATCTTTTTTCATAGGGACATCGAAAATGTTAGAATCCTTGTGTCTGAAACACCTCAAATGCAACTCACAAGAGCCTGCACTGATGTTTGACCGGGGGTGGTCCGTGTGCTGGAAGAACGTATTCGTCTTGTAAGTGAACGCCTTTTGAAGCAAGCAATCACAAAGCAGCAATGTCAAATATCCGGGTAGAAAAAGCAAGCAAAGTGATTTGAAGTTGCACAGAAGCATTGTTATAGAGCAAGACGTGGAGAGAAAAAGATCGCTGGCTTGATACCTCTTTAATATAGGCGAATAATTGAATCCAGTCACGAATTCTTATAAGCTTAATGGGCACTGTTCCAGCGAAACTATCATGTCTCTCTTGGGAATGCGAGCTCAAAAAGCTTCGTTTTATTTTATCGAAGAATTTGCGAACTATGTACCCTTTAATACGCTTTTATTATAGAAAAAGTTATAATAAAAAAAGTTGTCAAGATAACTGTTAGTGTTTTATCAAAATATCCTTAAGAAAACATCTAGACGCAGTGCACAAACGTAGTTAGACAATCACATTGTAATATGCGCTTTTACAAAGAATCAAATGCCAAAAATGTTTGTCGATAAAATTTTAATTATGAATTTCATGCAAACACATTTTTCAATTTGATCTATTGATCTATACTCGTCCAAAAGCCAATTGGAACGATCTTGAAACTTTTGATACGTCTAGGAGAGAAAGTATTGTATGAGGTGGGTGCATGCACATTTCCTACGAACCATCAAAGTCACAAAGACTAAATTTGCAAACTATCTACAGTTTCTCAAACCGTCATCTGCAAAATGCAAAAAGTCGTCTTTTGTGAGATTGAAATGTTTGCTTTGAAATTCCAAAGCGCAGTTACCGAGGGTGTAGTTGAGATACTCAATGTTCTGCATCAAATCATTTTTTCTTTGACTTTCTTTCTTAACTCTCTTACTTTTCCGAATCTTCAACTTGGCTTTCTCGTCTTTGAACTCATTCCAGGCGAGAGCATCCTCTGCATGAGATGCGTACGAAGAATCTGCTCTTGAGTGAGATGACTGCGAGTTCAAGGAGGATCTGTAGGACATATAACCTGACGAGTGGTTGCCACTGCCTCTCATGCATCCTCCGTCCATGGCGGTCTTGTTGCTGTTGAGACTGCCGTACTTGCTGTCCATCTTGCGATCCATGTAGTCACTGTCAGGTCTCGCTCGCACCTTCACTTCGTATCGAGGATACGTCTCTACGTTGTTCTTGCTTAGAGGCCGCTGAAAGATGAAGAGAACCTTCATAGTGTAGGTAGACACGCTGGTTTGTATGAGCAGGGGCGTCTGGATGATCGAAGCCAGCTCCCATCCTGACAGCCCCATGCCCGCTATCACAGGCCTCCAGTCTTTGCACGCTTTTTCCTTGTTGCCTTTCACCTGTATCAATTATTCAACAATTACTCAACTTCTCTTCGTTCTTCCACATACAAAATTTTATTTTTCATTCCCCAGGTCCAAATGAATCACATCGTTATGGAATCCATTCGAACAGCCACAAAGTAAAAAAACCTTGATTTTGTGCACATATTCCAGAATAACTCCTTCGTACAAAGGTCTGTCATCCCTCAGTCGATCAGTTTCTTTCTCGAAAATCCATATCGTCTCGACATCCTTGCTGGTGGCCTTTGTTTGGTAGGCTTTGGGGCAACAATAGGAGGGTGTGTGGTATTTTTGAACAAGCCTTTCAGTTATAGAAAGTTTACTGAAACCTTATGAAGCTAATGAATAGTTGCATAGGCAAAGGTTGTACCTTCAGCAATCGAAGTGACATCAAAGCATATGTCCACAAGTTTCCAGCCACTGTCTAAAAACACTTTCAACTGTCCCGCGAAATCTGCTTCACATATTACCTGCGCGAGTAAGAAGTTATACAGTGTTCAATGAGTTGGGCTTTTGTGATTCAATGAATGAATCAATTATTCGTTTATATTGGATAAAATAATTGTCAATTAGTCAAAAATTCACAGACATCCACCATACTCCAGCCCCATTTGGCCACCAAATCAGCTACCTGTTGGACGTTGTGAGTGAGATCTGGAATGACTTTGTAAATAACTGGCACTGTGACCACGTGGTAAGACCACCTGGGAGAACAAAGCTTGTTGCTAGGAGAGGTGGGTGCCGAGGGAACGTTGAAAAACATTTCGACGCCGAGAACTTGTTGAAGATGTGTGGAGGAGTGTGTATTTGAAAGCAATGGAGCTATAAGCGGAAAGTATGAATCAAAATTAAATAGATAAAAAGAAAGAAAACTTGGTAACACTCTGTTAATAAATAATCGAAAAAAAAGTTCAAAAAACAGACTTCCGTATTGTGTGTTGCAGGAAAAGGACCTCTTGCATCCAACAGACTCAACACTCACCAAACGACTGCCCTTCTTCGTTAACTTCTCTATCTGCAGCATCATACGCATTCAATTATCGCATTATCAAGACGAATTCTTTCGAATTATTTATACTCTTCACTCCAATTTGTCATTTTCCGATGATTTCTCTTTCCTATATTTCAATTTTTTCCCCAAAGTATTCATCTTGAAATACATTCATGTTATGTGTTGAGACCCGTCTGAAATACAATGCGCTCTGGATGCTATCTCTATGACTCAGCCCTAGGTGCCGGTGATGTAAATAATTATAAAGCTGAGTTAGTTTTATTATTATTATTTTTTCATACTTCCTATCGAGTGATGTGGATTCGAGAATTTGGCGATGGTTATCCACTTCATTGCCAGGTGCCAAAAAGTGATTGAAAAACGATACTTTGAGAACTGAAATAGTATTTGAAGACCATCTTAAAACAAAACACCAGCCTTAGTCATGATATTGTTCTTTTTGGACACTTGGTCGAAGGGCATTGCCCTGGTGGAGAGGATGTGCTTGACCACCTTGATACGCCACTGTTCACACCCTCCTGTCACAGCACCACTTGCAGGCCTGTGCAAGCAGTGGTGAGGAAAAATTGGGAAGAAGAAGAAGAAATGAAAAAGTAAGAGAAGGAGAAGGAAGAGAAGGAAGAGTAAAAGAAGAAGGAAGAAAAGAGAGAGGAAGAAAACAATGAGAAAAATGATGATAAACAAGAGAAGAAAAAATAAAAAATAAAATAGAGAATGAAAAGAAAAAAGGTAAAAATAAATAAATAGAAAATTATGAAAAACAAAAGACGAAAAAAAAGGCAAAGAAGAAGAAGAAAGAAGAGAGAAAAGGAAAAAAGAAAAGAGAAAGATAGAAGCAGGAAGAATGGATAACTTGTGTTTATGATTGATCGTCTTTGATGAATAAAACTTAACAAGCTTCTTCGGGTGCTTCAAACTGACGAAAAGATTTCGTCATTAGCAGTCTTTGTGTGACTTCAGTCCCACCTGCCACACCGCAACTAACCTTCTCCTCATCAATCACCATATCAAACAGCATCACCAACATGTAAGGCTATCCTACCTACTTGAAAGTGGGCCTGGATAGAATGGCTTGGTAGGGCTGAGGGCAAGTCCATTCTAGGGAGGTGGTCATCTTGAGGGTGGGAACTCTGACGAGTTTGTTGAGGAGGAGACCATCGTTGTAGCAGTCCGCCAGCTCTTGCAGGCGCGTTTCCAAGTCAGTGGTCACTGCGTTTGGTCCAAGGTTTATTTCGTTTTCTGTTCGAAGGGAAGCTACGAATGAAGGCTGTTGAAGTCTGCTGCTTGGTGTTTTTGGAAATGAAATAAAATTCAAATGTTGTGGTAATTACAAATGATTAACAGAGGTGTGTTGGAAGCAAGACAAATGACTTACGAATTACTTTGAAATTGGCTACAAGATCGATGAAGCAGTACAAGAGGCTGGGACCCTGGTACGGAATGTTGTCGAGGGGGAAAGGTGAGTGTTCGCCTGGGGGTCCGTTCCAAAATTTAGAATCTTCTTCCTCTTCCTCTTCACCCCCCCTCTCTTCCCACGGCGAACAGCCTGTCCCAATTCCCTGCAGGATCTTGCTCGAAGTGCCTGCGCCCATGCAAATGTGCCTGCCTGCAGAGGGTGTTCAAGGGCGCTTCATGGCTTCAATTGTTGTGCAGCGTTTAAAACAACAAAGAAAAAATACAAATATAAAAGTTGTGTTTTCATTGAAAATGTGGTTGAAACAGCAGACATTTTGGCAGTTATTCGTAGTTTAGAAAGGATTTAGTAGTGAAATGGAGGGAAAAAAGAGTGTATCAGTTCATTTGGTTGATTTATTGACCAGGAGCATTGGCTGTGTAATTAATTTCATCCACTCCTCTTGAAAGGGAGCTCAGTGTATGGACTAAATGGCTTTTTAGTAGCTGATGGTCAAACATAAAGGTCGTCCAAACCTTTTTTTCCAAGTATGAAAATGAACAAGACAGCAGAAAGGGTGGTAAAAAGGCCGTTCTTCAACGCATACTTCATACTACAAGCCATGAAATTTCATTTCATCATTTCATCATATTCTGTTTTGAAATGCTCAAAAGTGAGAATCAAAACGTGTGGCGAAGGCTTCCAGGTGTGAGGAATGAAATGGATATACGCCGTTAAACCCTTTGCATTGCTCCTATCCGCTTTTCTCGTAGGACTTCTGAAGAGCATGGGAAGGTTGTTGTGATGAGAAAGGTAATTTAAATACTTCTAAATCATATGAAAATGTTCCTGAGCGATGCGCACATATGCAATACATAGCCAGTCAAAGCACTATCTTCAATTAAGACGAACCTCCCACCACCTATGCGATCACAACTGATTGTCCGTAGCGCTTCAAAATAAAAAGTTTCGCATTGGCTTATAAAGGTTTTGGCAACACATTTCAAATTCAACTGATAAATACGTGATGTTCAAATATATAAATGCGAATGTTCATAACAAACATATGTGCGGATGGAAAAACATAAAAAGAAACACGAAAAAATAAAAAAAAAGGTAAGAAAACAAGATAGTGCGAAATGTTTGAGATTTTAAACTAAGACCTCTTTAGGAACTTTTCAATTGTAAATCAAAACGAGAAAGTAAAAGAAAAGGATTGAGAGAATCAAAAGTATTGCAACGTACACACGGTTCTTGTGCACAGGAGAAGTATTCGATAGTATACGAAATATTTCGGTTTGTTTGTGTTTTGTGTAGCAACAATAATGCTTTGAGTTTCACACAAGCGGGTGTGTCTGTGTTGTTTTGTGAGATTTCTAATATTCTTTTATGATTTTCATGTAGGAACTTTTGAAAAATTATATTTTAGATTCAAAAAGGTACATTTTCGTTCAAATGCATTCTCAAATCATAACTTTTTCTCTTCTTAGAATGAATGAGAGCCTGCCCTCTTGGTAGTGTGAAGCTGGTGTGTGTGTGTGTGTGTGTGTGTGTGTGTGTGTGTGTGTGTGTGTGTGTGTGTGTGTGTTTGTGTGTGTGTGTATTTGTGTATGGATGCACTGAGGCAGAGCAGGATGCCGTGTTTTCGGAGGCAAGTCTAACTCTAGGACATCATAATTGCCTTCAAAAATGTTCCCATCGGATCGTTTTACATTTTCATAATGCAATTTCAAATTGATTCGAAACATCTGAAAGTTGTTTGAGATTATATTGGCTTGAAATATATATTTTTTCAACTTAAAATGAAAATTTAACTGCCACGAAGAGTTTTATATACTGTGCTGAGACTGCATAACTCCTGCTGTTTGCAGTTTCATAGGTTTATGTATAAACAGTGAAGTAAAGTATTATCAATTATTTTTACACTGAATAGTATTCTAAAACAACATTTCCAAAGTCAAAACAGTGTTCTATAAAATTGCTTTTAAGGAGAGTTAGACTGAAATTGTTCAACTTATTATGGGCTTGGAACTGAGGCGTAAAAGTAGCGCAAGTTACAGTGCAGCTTTGACTCCTCCAACTCTCCTAACCCACTCGAACATTTCCTGTTCAGCATGCCTTCAGTCACCCCAAATATTCAAAATTTTTTTCAAAGAGACAACAATGAAACGACAACAATGAAACTTTGAGGCTCTCCAGAGTGCTAAATGTTACAGAAATACATAAAAAACATTTGTATTGTATTGTATTGTATTGTATTGTATTGTATTGTAATGTATTGTAATGTATTGTATTGTATTATATTGTATTGTATTGTGTTGTATTGTATTGTATTGTATTACGCAACTTTCCGAAAGCCGCATATGCCTTGGCGAGCCTTTTTCTATTTCATAGTCCGCTGTAGCAGCTACGGAACGGACACTTGCCAGGTGATGAAGGACTCCACGGACCTAAGCCTGTCCGGGCCTATCATTATATTCGAATCTTGATGAGGCTTGCCGGGAAGAGGTTGATGAATAACTTCAGTTTTCTTAGTGTTGCTTGTGAAACCAAAGTTCTCACATGCTGCCGAGAAGTCTTCCACTACTTGTTGCATATCCTGTTCGTTATATGCACAAAGGGCGCAGTCATCGGCGTGCAGAGGCTCACGACTTTTTCTACTTTTTATTTTGTCGTAGCCTTCATACGACTGATGTTGAAGAGGCCACCATCTGTCCTATAATTCAGTTTCAAACCTCCTTGCTTTCCTTCAAAAGCGTCAATCAGTGTAGCACTCAGCATCATGTTAAAGAAGGTTGAAGCTAAAACGCATCCTTGTTTAAATCCGAACGTTTTCAATATTGCCAATAGACCGTGTCGAAGGCTTTTGACAAATCGACAAAGGTTAACAGTAGGTTGTTGCTTCTGTCCTGGCATTTCGCCTGCACTTGTCATGCGGCGAAGATCATGTCTACAGTGCCACGACTATCGCGAAATCCTCAATGACTCTCTGGGATAATTGCGTGGTCTTTAAGATGTCCGAGAAGACGATTGTGCAACAAACGAGCAAAGATTTTTCCTGCAATTGGCAGTAGAATAATACCTCTGTGGTTATCACAGAATTGTCAACTGCTTTCAAGTTTTTAAACTGGAATGTATACTACAACTACTACTACTACTACTACTACTACTACTACTACTACTACTACTACTACTACTACTACTACTACTACTGCTACTACTACTACTACTACTACTACTACTACTACTACTACTACTACTACTACTACTACTACTACTACTACTACTACTACTACTACTACTACTACTACTACTACTACTACTACTACTACTACTACTACTACTACTACTACTACTACTACTACTACTACTACTACTACTACTACTACTACTACTACTACTACTACTACTACTACTACTACTACTACTACTACTACTACTACTACTACTACTACTACTACTACTACTACTACTACTACTACTACTACTACTACTACTACTACTACTACTACTACTACTACTACTACTACTACTACTACTACTACTACTACTACTACTACTACTACTACTACTACTACTACTACTACTACTACTACTACTATTACTACTACTACTACTACTACTACTACTACTACTACTACTACTACTACTACTACTACTACTACTACTACTACTACTACTACTACTACTACTACTACTACTACTACTACTACTACTACTACTACTACTGCTACCACTACTAATACTACTAATAACAATAATAATATTAATAATAGTAAAAATAATAATAATAATAATAATAAATAATAAAATGAAAAAAAAAAGTATATAATACTAATAACAATGATAATTTAAATAATGATAACAAAAATTCGTATAAAGTAATTTCATAAATATTGATAACACAAAGTAATAACGAAAGCGACAAAAACATAACATCAACAACAGCATTAAACGATTAGAAAAAACAGCAACAACAACAACAAAGAAAAACACGGAATTTCATTCAAAACAACAAACCGCCACCCACAAAAGCACCATGAAGTTGTACAACACAATACAAAAACGAATATTACAATACAATACAATACAAAAACGAATATTATTATAGTGGCATTAACCCCTTAGAGTTTCGAGGCCACTCAAAAACAAATAAAGTACAGGACAATGAAACTTCCAGTCACCTATTGAGAGAAATAATCCTCTCTCTGACTGCGATAATCCTCTCTCTGACTGCGATAATCCTCCCTCCGACTGCGATAATCCTCTCTCCGACTGCGATAATCCTAAAGCCCAACAATCCAAATCATTTAGTTCGCCTATCTTTTCAGAGGTTATGTGTCACTTGTGAGGTAGTTTTTGGCTTTCAGACTTGTTATCATGGTGGTCGTGTGATGACTGATAATTCTAACTTATTTCAAACCAAATGATTCAATGGCACTCTGTTAACTAGCAATAAATGCCATTAAAGTCAAACGTTTGTTAGTTAATTCTCACATAATTACAATAACGTATTAAAAACCGAAACAACAGTTGCCTTAACAGCTTTCCAGCTGAACAGCCCAGCCCTCCCAATGTGGCAACTACTTCTGAGGACAACAACAACGCTGGTTGGACGGTAACTGAACGAAACTGATTGCAGTCAACAGCCACAAATCCAACGGTTTTAATTCAAATTTTCGAAATCTGCTTTCGCAAGCTTCCTTCAAATTCTTGCATTACTTGAAGGCGTGTAACAAGTTTATAATTCCTCAGATATGTTCGCTTATACATATGCGTGTATGAATGCGTATATAAGGGATGAGTGGCCAATACCATGCGTCTTCAAGCATTCCTCCATTAACATACATTTCCAACTTCAATCAGTTAACTGATAACTAACAAACTATTTCAGAACAAATGTGCACGAAGCAGTGTTATAAGTGTTCAAATGATAGTTCTTCTCCAAGTTGGACTTTCAAAAACTTCCTTGCTTTGTCTTACATGCCTTCCTCCTTCTTCATAACTCTTTTCTTACATTCTTTTCTCTACAAACCTTTCAAAACTCCTCCCCCAAAATTCCTCCCCCACAAATCCTCCGCCACAAATCCTCCCCCACAAATCCTCCCCCACAAATCCTTTTCCACAAATCCTCTCCCACAAATCCTCCCCCACAAATCCTCCCCCACAAATCCTCTCCCACAAATCCTCCCCCACAAATCCTCCCCCACAAATCCTCCCCCACAAATCCTCCCCCACAAATCCTCCCCCACAAATCCTCCCCCAGAAATCCTTCCCCAGAAATCCTCCCCCACAAATCCTCCCCCACAAATCCTCCCCCAGAAATCCTTCCCCAGAAATCCTCCCCCACAAATCCTCCCCCAGAAATCCTCCCCCACAAATCCTCTTCCACAAATCCTCCCCCACAAATCCTCCCCCACAAATCCTCCCCCAAAATTCCTCCCCCACAAATCCTCCGCCACAAATCCTCCCCTACAAATCCTCCCCCACAAATCCTCCCCCACAAATCCTCCCCCACAAATCCTCCCCCACAAATCTTCCCCCACAAATCCTCCCCCACAAATCCTCCCCCACAAATCCTCTCCTACAAATCCTTCCCCACAAATCCTCCCCCACAAATCCTCTCCCACAAATCCTCCCCCACAAATCCTCCCCCACAAATCCTCCCCCACAAATCCTCCCCCACAAATCCTCCCCCACAAATCCTCCCCCACAAATCCTCCCCCACAAATCCTCCCCCACAAATCCTCCCCCACAAATCCTCCCCCACAAATCCTCCCCCACAAATCTTCCCCCAGAAATCCTCTCCTACAATTCCTTTTCAACGACTATTTTTCTCCATTTCCTCCTCCAAATTATTTTTTTTTGCAAGTCCACTTTTATTTATCTCCTACAATCACCTCTGGATACATTAGTGAGATATTCCACATTTAACTAACTTTTCCAGAGGAGAACCATGAAATCATTTTTAAAATATTTTTTTCACTCCTACCGAGCCATGAGTCCAAGGGAACCAGTTAACGGGAGTTTCATTGAGAATTCTGGCGTTTACTTCGTTCCGTTCTCAATGGAACTCCACTGAAATCCCTTCTAAATGAACTCCAAGCCATATTCTTCAAGAAGCCACAAACAGCAAATTCATTATTGCTCATAACAATTTCGCAAACTTCAAAACAGCCAGTGGCGATTCATCAGTACAGAACATTCCAGCTCTTTTAGCAATGAAATGGCGCATTCATGAATAAGTTTGCCGTTTCTGAGATGCTTTCACTGTCTGACCGATGTATGCTGCCTTCATGAGTTTTGCTCTTTTTGCCTTGTATATCAAAACTTAATTGAAAACAACTTTTCATTGGTGATTCTTAGCTTTTTTGCCAACTATTAACTCATGTCTTCGGTAGAATATTGCAAATTTTCAAACTAGCGGAGTCGGATTGGACAGCTTCAGCACAGAATAAATGAAATAAAGATGAATTAAGAAGCACTAAATGAAATATGGCCACCTGCAAAGCCATATTTCTGAACCTCTCGTCGAGAGAACACTGGAACACGTGGCTTCTTCAGTCCTCCAGTGGGGAGAGATAGAGGAAGAGGAAGAGATAAAATTAATTTTGAACTTTAACAAAAGCAGAGAGGTTTGCAGAAATGAAGAAAATCTTGCAAAGAACTTTTGAGCACCCTTGTGTTCTACTGTGGCTCAGAACTGGGTTAACAACACTGCCATGTTTTCGTAGTAACACAAATAGCCTCCCTGATTTGTGCCACGCCTTTTTATCAGTTTTTCACTTGCTTTCCGTGATTCTTTTTTCCATTTTATTTTTCCAACACGTTGTTTTTTTATTTTTTTATTTTCTTTGTTATTTATTTTGTAATTTTTAATAATTTTTTTTCAAATTTTTCATTTTAGTCTTCTCTCTTCTTTTCTGCCGCATTGTTGTATCCTTTTTTGTATCTTCTGATGCATGGTTTTGTGTAACTACCCTAGCGGTTCTATTATACCATTATTTATGACTGTTTTCATTATATCTTTTTATTTTCTCATCAAAATTCTTGAAGGAACACGATGTTTTCTTTACTAATCTTCCATAAACAATAACTTATTCGTATCTCGAGAGGTCTTAATTGCGAACTTGTTGTGTTTTTGATCTTAGTTTCAGTAGTCTTATAAGATCAAGTCCAGACATACGCTGATCTTTTTGAATTTTTTAAAAATTTCCAGCTGAAACCTCATTCAATAAAAGTAAATCTTTGATCTTAAAAGTGATGTGAAATAGTTTTATGTGGTCCTTTTCATATATTAATTAAAATATATTTAAAAAATTTTAAAATGGTAAAATTTATTCAAAAAATCAAAAGGAGAGGGAGGAGTTTGGAAGGCCAATGATGAAGAGACCGCAATCAAATCATCAATCTCATGATTCTCAAAAAAGTCACAAAAAGTTTAAAGCTTCAATCAGCTTCAAGCAAGTCCGTGTATCGACACTGAACAGTTAGTGGACAAAACTCTGTGAAACATTTAAAAACAAAAATAAAAAATCTAAAATTAAAAAAAATACAGTTATTTGGAAAGCTTAATTATTTAAAAATAATAATTATCATCATGAATTGTAATAAATGACGAATTGAGATCCAGTGGAAGGGGGAATATAATAATAAACTCACAAAACGTGTAAATAATTTTAAAAATCGATAATTTAAACAATTATAAGTGATTAGCCAACTGACAGTTCAGCGGCAGACTAGCGAGAAAGGGTATTCAGACGAGCCCTTTGAAAGATCCATTTGAATGCATGCGGTGTAAAACAGCAAAACGAGAAATGGAAGCGAAGAAAGCGCCTTGAAGCAATCGCTTCCTTCGGCTTGCGGAGATGTAACTGGGATGAGGAGGAAAGCAACTTAACTAATGAAACAAACCGATAACAAGCTGCGCTTATGTTTTTGTTTTTTATGTTTGTGTTTATTTTGGTTTCAACGAAAAACCAACGACGGACAGTAACAAAAGAGGGAAGATTGAGAGAACGTTCAGTAATGATTGAAAAGGGTTCACTGTGAATCTGAATGAAATCGCATGTTTCGAAGACAAAGGATCGAAAACGTCCTAAAAGAAGAAGAAAAAAAAGTGCAATAAAAAGAAACAAAAATCACTTTGAAGGGCCAATCAAGTCATGAAAATACTTTTTAAAGGCGTGTTTGAAGTCAACAAAAAAGATTCAAATGAAGCAAGCACTTCAGGTGACGTAATTGGTGAAGAAGGGATTGACGAATGAGAAGTCGCAGAATTCATCCCCTCTCATGTTCATCTCCAGGATGGGCAAGTCTACAGGGGTGAGTCTGATGGCTGCTCTGGTGAAGTGCTTGTCAAAATTCTCACAGCTTCGAGGGTTTGTCTGTGGAAGAAAAAAAAAGTAGAGCAGAGCTTGTGAGAGAAATTATATAAGGATGATGGGATAGTTTGTGAAAAGAAGAAGTGAATTTTTGAGAAGATAAAAAGGTTGGTAAGAAAAGGTGGTTAAATAGAGGATAGAAGTTAAAAAGAAAACGGAGGAAAATAAAGTTTTAAATGATGTTAGATTAATGTAAAGTGTAACCAATACGTTTGAAATGTTTTAAAACATTGAGAAAGAACCGAAATAAGATGAACCTTCAACAACAAATATGCATTTTACCACAACAACTTATCCTAAACGGCAAAAGTGGGAAACATTATTGTACTTCAGAGCAGCACTTAACTACAGCACAACTAGCAACAATGCAGCACTCACAATGGGTGGTTTGAAGGGTGGCTGCACCTCCATAGCCTCTAGCTTGTCCCAGTTGACCATGCGGAAGAAAATGTGATCCTTGAGGACCTTCTCGTCCTCTTCTTCTCGACACCCCAGTCTTTCAGCAGGGTCCTTTGTCAGCAGCTGTGAGTCAGCAGTGATGAGTCAGCAGTGATGAGTCAGCAGTGATGAGTCATAGTAGATAAGCTGATTCTGTCCCAAAAAACTCATTGAAAAAAAAACCTCAACCATCCAAAACCTCCTCCTCTTCACTCACCCCTTTCATCACCGAGGAAGCCTCCTTGGAGACGTGTTTTGGGATGTTGACGCTGCCCTCCATGATCGATGCACTCAACTCCGCCTCGTCATCGCCGTCGAAGGGCGCCTGTGCAAGGAATAAATGAGTTTTTTCGTCAAAAAGATTAAAAAAAAAACAATTCTCCGCCGTTCTTTCTTCTGGAATGTGCGACGTTGCAGTGAAATCGTCAACCAATGGAAATTTCTACACTTTTACCGCTACTTAAATATTTTTTCAAACTCACTTGAAATAAATAAAAAATAAAAATAAAATTAGTTTCGTTGGGAAAGTATTAAAAAAATGAATATTAAAAAGCATGCTCAATTTTCATCTCATTTTCCCGTAGGATCTTTGTGACCTTACATTTTTGGTTAATTTTACAGTTTTTTTATTTTGAATTTTGAAATTTTTTGTGAGCTTTTTTGTAACATGAAGCATTCTTCAATAATTTTTGATGTGATCATAAATTATTATTAGATTCCAAGCTTTGTAAAAAAACTGAAAAAATTAATTTGTAAAAGAACCAACTCACCACTCCCACCAGCATCTCGTACAGCAGGACACCAAGGGTCCACCAATCAGCTGACCTTCCATAGGACCTTCCCTGGTAGATCTCTGGAGCAATATAATCGGGAGTTCCGCAAAATGTGTCCTATGTGTTTGGATGAGTTATGTGTTTGGATGAGTTATGTGTTTGGATGAGTTATGTGTTTGGATGAGTTATGTGTTTGGATGAGTTATGTGTTTGGATGAGTTATGTGTTTGGATGAGTTATGTGTTTGGATGAGTTATGTGTTTGGATGAGTTATGTGTTTGGATGAGTTATGTGTTTGGATGAGTTATGTGTTTGGATGAGTTATGTGTTTGGATGAGTTATGTGTTTGGATGAGTTATGTGTTTGGATGAGTTATGTGTTTGGATGAGTTATGTGTTTGGATGAGTTATGTGTTTGGATGAGTTATGTGTTTGGATGAGTTATGTGTTTGGATGAGTTATGTGTTTGGATGAGTTATGTGTTTGGATGAGTTATGTGTTTGGATGAGTTATGTGTTTGGATGAGTTATGTGTTTGGATGAGTTATGTGTTTGGATGAGTTATGTGTTTGGATGAGTTATGTGTTTGGATGAGTTATGTGTTTGGATGAGTTATGTGTTTGGATGAGTTTCATTTGAGAATACTCAAATATTAACGGAGTGCCAAAGTTTCAAAGCAGTTCAAAACATGGAAGGATGAGGGGATAAGGGGACTAATAGGAGGAAGCACCAACAGTTTTTGCTTCGTCGAATATTCCTTCCTTGCACATCCCAAAGTCAGCCAGTTTCACGTGACCATACTGGTCTAACAGCACATTGTCCAGCTTCAAATCTCTGCAGGCAGATTCAAGGAGAAAGGGGAGGAATGGGCGAAGGTGTATAAAAAAGATGAAATAATATTCGTGTTTGTATTGTATTGTATTGTATTAAAGATATGCTATGCAAGTGGTTTGGTGGGATTTAGTTTGGAGGTTGATTTACTTTTAAAGATTGTTTGATGTTCCTGTATCGAAAATGAATTGTGCTAGTATATATTTTTAAAAAATTATGTATTATACCAAATTATTGTGTTCATTTGAAAAGCCAAAATGAAAATTATTCCCATGCGATGTAGCAAAATGAAGTTACTTGCAGTTCACCTGTATAGAATACCGTTTTCGTGCAAGTAAAACAAGGCTAGCATCACCTCTGCCGAGTAAAATCTGCCATTGATGAAGATTTATGAATCAAGGAAGGTCCCTTGACTTTGAAAAATAATGGAAAAATAAATTTGCTTACACACAGAAACTGATCAAATGTTTAAAAAAATGATTTTCAAAATCGCACTTCAAAAAAAAAAGTTAAAATGTGTGAAGAATCACAAACACAGCAACAGGCTCCTTGAACTTTCCTTCTTGTTGGATGCGGTACATAAGATCACCTCCTGTGATGTAGTCCATCACGAAAAACAACCTCTCCTGGAAGGAAGGAAAGAAGGAAGGAAAGAAGGAAGGAAGGAAGGAAGAAAGGAAGGAAGGAAGGAAGGAAGGAAGGAAGGAAGGAAGGAAGGAAGGAAGGAAGGAAGGAAGGAAGGAAGGAAGGAAGGAAGGAAGGAAGGAAGGAAGGAAGGAAGGAAGGAAGGAAGGAAGGAAGGAAGGAAGGAAGGAAGGAAGGAAGGAAGGAAGGATTGAAGGAAGGAAGGAAGGAAGGAAGGAAGGAAGGAAGGAAGGAAGGAAGGAAGGAAGGAAGGAAGGAAGGAAGGAAGGAAGGAAGGAAGGAAGGAAGGAAGGAAGGAAGGAAGGAAGGAAGGAAGGAAGGAAGGAAGGAAGGAAGGAAGGAAGGAAGGAAGGAAGGAAGGAAGGAAGGAAGGAAGGAAGGAAGGAAGAAAGGAAGGAAGGAAGGAAGGAAGGAAGGAAGGAAGGAAGAAAGAGAGGAAAAAAAGAAGGGTATAAAAATAGATAAATCATATTTTTTCAAACTAGTAGTAAGAACCTCAAAGTTCTCGGCATGCATTGGCCTAACTTAATTATACCTTCTTCTGCATGATTATATGCTGACTAAGGATGTTTAAAAATATCTTTCAGCAGCAACATACACTCAATCACATTCAGTGCTCTCTAAGAAGTCGTTTGGTTAATTTACAAAACGTTTAAATATGAAGTACTTATAAAAAAAGCCAGTGAAAAAGGGAAATAATTTATTTTTAATTAATTAATAAATTAAATTTATTTTGCTACTCCCTAAGCAGGCACGTACGGAGGTTTGGAAGCATGAATGGAGTTGCACGAGAAAGGGTGGCGAATTGCTGAGAGCCAAAACCCTCTTTTCGATCAGCACAGGCTCGAAGTCATCCTGTATGATGACGTCCTTCTTGAGGCACTTGATGGCAAACAACTGCTTGCAGCCCTTCAACTCTGCAAGAATTACCTTTGAGGGGAGGAGGGAGGGGGAGGGAAGGGGGAGGGAGAAGGAGAAGAGAAGGGAAAAGGGGAAGGAGAGGGAAGAAGGGAAGGGGAGGGAAGAAGAGAAGGGAAAGGAGGAGGAAAGGGGGAGGGAAAAGGGAAGGGGGAGGGAGGGGGGGGGGGGGGTTGAATGCAGTGAGTAGCACTGGAAATGATCCAAATAAAAATAATATATACACAAAAAAATTGCGAAAAATTACAAAAAAATGAATCGGATCTTATGAGTTTTTTATTTTTAATTTTTATTCACCTATTCAACGAGGAACTTTGACAAAAAAACAATTTTTAAATGTTGAAGACTCATACGCAGCTCCAAAATGAACACGTCACCAACCTTTCCGAAGCTACCTTTCCCGATGATGTTGAGGAAGTTGAAGTCGTCGAGTCTTGGACAATTCACACTCGAGTGCCTCTCTACGGAGATTGATTTCTGCAAGCTGCTCTTTCGTTTGTCGTCTCGAAGCTTCTTCTGTGGTAATTTGATATTGGTAGACTGAGGAAGATATGTGATAAGATAAAAATGAAAACGGTATTTGATGAAACGAATTCAAAGTAGACACTATTAAGGAATAAATTAAAAATTCGATTTTAAAAACAAAAATTTAGTGGCAATTCATGGCATCCTCAGCAACCTTGGCTTTATTTTTAAGGTCCATGAGCGTTTCAAGATCGGGAGGGCATGGAACCCCGTAATATTCTCCTTCCTCGTGGTTCAAGAGCTTGTACCAGCCCTCCACCCTCTCCTTGTTCACCTCGGACACTCCGAAGGACAGCGAACCCATGAAGTCGTTCCTTGAAATGCGATCCCAGTCCCACACCTCGATCACTACCCTCTGAGTGTGGTCCTCCTTCTTCAGGCGACTGTTGGTTGCAAGGTTGTTGGTGCCGTCTATGGAAGATGACTATCCTTATCGTCTTCATTAGTTCATCTGAGACAATCTCATCACTTCCAACTCGTTAGCGTTGCAATGACGTGAAAAGAAATCAGCGACATGATTAACGGTCGAACGACAAAAGGTTGAAAAACCTACATATGGAATTTTTCCTTCCACACAGGATTCAAGGAGGACTTGATGGTTTTGCTTTGGTGTTGTTTTTTGTGGTAGCCTCCTGTGATCTTCACAACCACGTAAGGATCTGCCAGTCCGTTGTTGTCCATCGGAATGAGGTTCTTGGCTTCCTTCACTGAGGGGAGGCAATGCTTGTTGCTGGGGCCTTCAATGCATTCGAGGAGTCAGAATATACGACGGAGTAGTTGAATCATTCAAGACAATGGTAACCAATGGTAACCCAATGATAACCAATGGTAACCCAATGATAACCAATGGTAACCCAATGATAACCAATGGTAACCCAATGATAACCAATGGTAACCCAATGATAACCAATGGTAACCCAATGATAACCAATGGTAACCCAATGATAACCAATGGTAACCCAATGATAACCAATGGTAACCCAATGATAACCAATGGTAACCCAATGATAACCAATGGTAACCCAATGATAACCAATGGTAACCCAATGATAACCAATGGTAACCCAATGATAACCAATGGTAACCCAATGATAACCAATGGTAACCCAATGATAACCAATGGTAACCCAATGATAACCAATGGTAACCCAATGATAACCAATGGTAACCCAATGATAACCAATGGTAACCCAATGATAACCAATGGTAACCCAATGATAACCAATGGTAACCCAATGATAACCAATGGTAACCCAATGGTAACCAATGGTAACCCAATGGCAAACAATGGTAGCCAATGGTAACCAATGGTAACCTTGAAATGTAACCTAAAAGATATATAAAGGTAGGGAACTCATTATAAAGTTATTTTTAGCAACAGAAGACTGTAAAAAAGAGAGTGCGAAGCTCTTGCACCTTCCACACACAGTCTGCCGAAAGAAACGTTGAGAGCCACGTGGATCCTGCCTCTTCTCTCCGTGTGGTCGAGGCCACACAGCTGAGCCGCATTGGCCTCACATCGCTTGTGAACGTTCATGCCGCAAGCTGGTGGTGGTTGTTGTTGTTGGGATTGGGGTGGTGGTTGTTGTTTTTGTCGGAGTGGTGGTGGTTGTTGTTGTTGGAGTAGTGGTTGTTGTTGTTGTTGTTGGGGTGGTGGTTGTTGTAGTGGTTGCTTTTTTTGGTGTTTGCGTTTTTGTAATTGATCGATTGAAAGTTTTTGTAGTTAATTTAGTTTTGTAGTGGCGTTTAATGTGTTTGTGGTAACAGTGGTTGTTGTGTTGTTGATTTTCTACAAATCAATTGTCAAGAGTGCTGAAACAAGCAAGTGAAGCGTCAGAGCGACTTATTCACAAGAGGCATCGGAAGACACCTTGACATTTGAGTCCTTGGTGGAAGATTCCATAGAGCAGCGAACCACACTGGTCGCAGAAGGTGGGCGAGTTGTAGGTGTTGACCTTGAACGTGTGAGGGTTCACCGACTGGAGGGTTTTGAGTTACTGATAGTATTGTTGTCATTACTAATTTGTTCTAATCTGATCTAATCTAATCTAATATAAATTATTCATATAGCACTGATTCCACACTGCTCAAAAGCGCTCTGCTACGAAAGGTTTTAAAAACAAAGTTTTAAGGGCTTTACGAAATAAAAGTAGAGAAGTTATAGAGGTGAGATTGGGAGGAAGAGAGTTCCATAGAAGGGGCCCACAGTAGGAAAATGCAGGTTTAGCATAAGTACTATTGGAAGGTATTCTAAAAAAAAGAGAATAAGTAAAAGATCTCAGTCCCTTACGAGAAGGCAATTTAAAAAGGTCAGCTAAGTAGGTAGGTGAGTGATTATTTTGTATTTTAAACATGAAAGTGCAGATTTTGAAAACTGATCATTTTTAAGATGCAACTAGTGTGAAAAGATAAGGGTAGGAGTTAGACGAGAGAATTTATGAGTGCCAGAAACTAAGCGAGCAGCGCTATTAAAAGCTTTAGTGAGAGGGTGTAGCTTGGTCTTTGGAACTCCATAGGATGAAGAGTTACAAAAGTCAAAGCTGGACAAAATAAGGAAAGCAACTAGTAGTTTGAGGGTTGGATTGTCTAGGAACAGTTTCAGTTGCTTGATATGGCGAAGATAAAAAAAAAGATGATTTAGCTACAGATTTCAATTGTTCCAACCCTAATTTCGTTAAACTGGCTGCTTCTTTGAAAAAGATGAGTTTTTAAAATTTGCACTCTCATGTTTAAAATAAAAAATAATCACTTACCTAACTACTTAGCTGACCTTTTCAAGTTGCTTCCTCGTAAGGGACTGAGATCTACTCAGTCTCATTTTTAGAATACCTTCCAATAGTACTTATGCTAAATCTGCACTTTCCTACAGCCCTTAAAACTTTGTTGTTCAAACAGTTCGTAGCAAAGCGCTTTTGAACAGTGTGGAATCAGCGCTAAATAAATGATTTGACTCGATTAGATTAGATTTACGGGGTTAATGTCACAATATAATAACATTCGTATTTGTTTTTATTTTATTTGAGGTTTGTTGTTGTTTTTGTTGTGTGATTTTGTTTTTTTGTCTTTCAATGTTATTTTTGGTAATTTGTATATTTTTTCATTCATGTGTGTTGTTGTTCACAGATATGATGCTGATGTTAACTAGTAACTTCGTTACTATCCCAAAAAATCATTTTTTCAGAAATAAAAACGTTTCAACAGATAAAAATTTTAATTTTTTTTCAATTTTTACATAATAAACAACTTCAACCTTTTCAAAAAATTGATAAATATTCATAGAAATAATAAAATTGAATAGAATAATAAAAGAAAGGACGTACGTCTGAATCAGGGCCTTTGTCGACTCCAGGACAAGCAAAGGTAACAAACTGGTGGCATCTCTTGTGGACCACAAAGCAACATACTGTGGTGTTGGTGGAGGTTGCAAGAGAAAGAGGTGGAAAGAAGGAAGAGGAAAAAGAGGGGGTTGGAACAGAAGGAGGTGGAAAGAAGGAAGAGGAAATAGTCGATAAGAATGTGGTTGAAAAGAGAGAATTGGGAAATTTTTTGGGAAAAAATAAGATAAATAAAGATTCGACAAGAAGCTATAAATAGAATAAGTGAGGTACAATGTGGTAACAGAGAATATTTGAAAAAGGTGATAGGACCAGCTGGTGGTTGGAAGAAGAAATCACAGAAACAAGTTAAAAAAGGCAGAGATAATTAGGGAAGGAGATTGGATATGTGTATGAAAAACAAAATGGGAAAAAGCTGTATGTAGTGGACTTTTTGTTTTGGCCTGTAAAAGCAAAAAATGTAAAAATATGATTCCTTATTATTTTTAAAGACTTTTCAGGAAGGTTTTAGGGTTTGCATAAACGAGGAAAACAACAATGATCATACAAGTCAATCTCCTGCACCTTTGAGTGATCACTCGAGTTATACGAAAATAATTGATGAAAAAAATTAATTTTATTTTGTTTTGAACTGAAAAATAATATTTGGAAACAGCAGCAATGTCAATGGTGTGGACTGTAAAAGACGTGCACACGCATACCTTTGCATTGTAGGCCTTGCTTCCCAAAGCCCCTTGAAAGCAAAAAAAATGTGGTGAGACTCAGTGTTATGTTTTGTTGCAATGATATTTGGGCTTAAAAAATATAAAAATTTGAAATTCAAATCATAATAATGATGATAATCAATAATAACGTCCACCAGCCCATATGTAATAAGCAGCAAGGTGAACTTTTAAGGAACATTTAACAATAACTTATTGCAATGATTGAAAAAATAGTTCAACTCTACAAAAATGCGATGAGAACAAAAAGTTATCGAGCACAGCGTAGCAGTGGTCTGGAGGTTCTGACGAAAAACTGGTGGTTAAGAGTGGAGAGTTGATGCGATTAGGGGCTAATGGATGCATCTGTTTATCATCTCAACGTTGTTTCCTCCTGCCTCTGCTGCCTCTGAACCCATGATTGCGTACGAAAAATTGCTATGAGAGGTTGCTTATAAAAATTTAACTTGAAGTGGAAACTGTCAAATTGTTTCAATAAGGCTGTTGTTAGGGGCAGGAATGTATGTTTTGAGCATTAGAACAAATCTCAGATTGGTTAGGAAATTTTTCTAAAACTCCTTGAAAGTTTTCAGTAATTTCATTTCATTAACTATTTTGTTTATCTATGGTTTGTTTTTTCCAGGTTTTGAGAAAGGAAAAAAAACACCAATTACTTTCGCCTCCAACCGTGAAAGCACTTGTTTACGAAGTTCTCTCCATATCGAAAACAACCACAATTTGGTTTAGTAACTCCCACCCCGGTTGTACCGATTCATATGAAATTTATGATCAAGCTTTGAAAACTGAAATTTTTATTAACTACTCATTTTTCATCATAGCCCAACAATGCATGAAAGCACAGTCATTGTGTGCAGTCTTCAAATGAGATGTTACTCGTTGCGATGGCAATAACTTCACTAACATGAATGCACATTCATCAATGAAGAGTGGTTGAAAGCTTAGTTCTGTTTTTTACAGCATTGTTTCACATAAAAAAACTCAAGAACGAAATGCTTAGAGGTGTTTTTAAAATTCCTGGCTTAGTTTACATCAAGACTATCCGAAGCACCACTCCCCTGGCCAAAGAGGTAGTTAACAATGGCTGACTTAATAAAAACAACTTATTAAGCTTCTGAACAAACAATAGTGAATCGATTGTCTAATAAACCACTCCATCAAGCACTCACCATATGAAGTCCTTGCAATGGCTGCAAAAGGTTGGTTGTTTGAAGAACTTGGAAAGAAAAATGTGGTCCTTCACTTCAAATTCGTTTTTCTTCCTTAATGCTCCCTTCCTTCTCATTTCCTTCCTCCCTCCTCCTTCTCCACTCTTTTCCGCTGTTTCATTGCCATTTCTTCCATCTTCATCTTCCACTTCACCCTTTCCAAATCGGGCCTTTAAAGACATCAGCAATGATCTTTATTGAGTAAAAAAACAAAAAACAAACAAGAAAAGTGTATCTATTCGGCTTTATTCTCCATTAAAAGTTGATTTCAAGTTAACGAAACATCAAAAATTAATTCTTTCGAGAAATTCAGTAACAACGTTGAAACTTGATTGGACTCTTAAGCCACTGCAGTAACACTCTTTATTGCTCCAGCCTCAAAATCCAGCTTACTCACTCCACCGAAACAAGGAGATGTGCATCGTACCAGACTGAAGTGCTTATAAGAGAGCATTCGAGTCGTTTCGCAAGGGCTTGTACGCTTACTTTCGAAAGGTGAAATGCCACTTCTAACGCACATCACTATTTTTTAATACTCAAAATCTTTAAAAAATTTGCGGTTTTCATTTCGTGAAGGATAATTCCTTCATGACCTCCTCTCACTTGATCGCCTCTGTCCTTCTCTGTTTGTTCGCAGCAACACTAGAAGCTTATTTTCCATATAAATATTTTCAAAAGAAATATTTTCAATAATTAGCATAACACAGGCACAACCACCTAGCAACACAGACGCACACACAAACACGAACACGCATGTAAACAAACATACATTCATGATTGGGTCTTCAAAATAAGCATATATATGAAGGTAGATAAATATTTTGAACCAGAGTACCTGAGTTGGAGCTTCAATGCACACACAATATCACCACAGCAGCTTGAAATGTATTTTTTCTAAAAAATTCAAAATTAATTCAGAATATAAAAAAACAAGGCATCCTTCTCGTATGCACGAGTACTACATTTAAAAAATGGTACATCTGAAGGAACCGTTAAATTTATGAGTTACTCAAAAGTTTTAAAAAAGTAGAAAAGTCGAAATTATTAGCGCCAGACGACACTGGGAGAAGCAAGGTGCGTCACCCTCGCTTGTACTTAAGTCCCCTTCTACGCCAGCCAGTCGAGAGAGCTACTGCAACGAGGTAGTGGCCCTTTGAACCACCTCGCCTCTGATGTCAGCCGCTTTATGACCACTGTTCCAAAGTCGCTAGCATAAATATCACCTGAAGAACTTTGAATCAATTGATTAAAATGCTGAGTTATTAATATCAAATGAAGAAGTGTAAAAATGGAATTGAAAATCTTTCCGAATGAAGTTATGACCTAAAAAAATAAAATTATTTGGTGAAACAAGCAGAAAATTATAAATTGACCTCATTTTATGATTCCAGCTGATTTGCATGACACACGATGACTTGAACAGCAGTAAATCATCCTAACAGGCACAATTCATGTAGACTCATTGTTTTTCATCCTCTCGGTAGGCTCGCTTCAATTCACGTCTGCGTCATTTAATTAAAGCATCTTCAGCTAATGGCTCCGAAGCCTGCTTTCCTGCGGACTTTGAGCCGTTGTGAGGACTTTATCAACTCACGTTCATTAATTCGAAAATCCAAGTCAAGCACTGTATGTATGCCCATTAACCTGGAGATTACCATGTTCCGTGCCATAGTCACCATCCTCACCAACGTCATCCCCTTCTTTCTTCTCATTTCCTCGAGCTAGATCCATCTTCATCGTCATCATCATCATCTTCATCATCTCCATCATCTCCATCATCTTCTTCATCATCTTCATCATCATCATCATCATCATCATCATCATCATCATCATCATCATCATCATCATCATCATCATCATCATCATCTTCTTCTTCATCATCATCATCATCATCATCATCATCATCATCATCATCATCATCATCATCTTCTTCATCATCATCATCTTCGTTCATCATCTCCATCATTTTCATCATCTCTTTCCTCGTCTTCTTCATCTCGATTCCATGATCCTGCTGCAAGGGAAGTTGAAGTATCGGACAAACTCCACAACGACTTAAAAAATTAACTTAAAGACGAAGAAACGCAAAAGTTCTTTATTGGCTTTAATTTTTGATAAACTGAAAAAAAATAATTTTTAAAAATATTTAAAATAATAAACTTGAATACTAGCAAAAATACTCCAACAAAAACAACAACTACTACTACTACTACTACTACTACTACTACTACTACTACTACTACTACTAATACTACTACTACTACTACTACTACTACTACTACTACTACTACTACTACTACTACTACTACTACTACTACTACTACTACTACTACTACTACTACTACTACTACTACTACTACTACTACTACTACTACTACTACTACTACTACTACTACTACTACTACTACTACTACTACTACTACTACTACTACTACTACTACTACTACTACTACTACTACTATTATTATTAATAATAAAAATATTATTATTATTATTATTATTATTATTATTATTATTATTATTATTATTATTATTATTATTATTATTATTATTATTATTATTATTATTATTATTATTATTATTATTATTATTATTATTATTATTATTATTATTATTATTATTATTATTATTATTATTATTATTATTATTATTATTATTATTATTATTATTATTATTATTATTATTATTATTATTATTATTATTATTATTATTATTATTATTATTATTAATTTATTTATAAATATTCTTATCATTACTACTATCGTTACCGCTGCTACTACTATTCCGATTAATAATAACAACACTCAGATGTATGAAAGAATTTAAAAAAGAAAACATGCAAGGTAAATAAAAAAAATAAAAAAATAAATAAAAAAAAAGAATTGAAAAAAAATTATAGAAAAATAAGAAAAAGAACTATTGAAATGAATTGTACGGCACAGACTTTTTAGTGTATCAGATTTTTTACCGAAGGTTTCATGATTCATGATTCAGGATTCATTTTCAAGGCTTTATTAACAAAATATTTGTTCACGACATTGTTCACTTTAATGCCATAAAGACATGACTATATACAGCGTCCAGAGAAGAACGAAATAAGCGGATTTCTAAACAACAAGTTACAATCACTCAGGAGTGAATTGATTTGTTCGTCAAAGACACACGGAAAGTGAATAAAGGCGATATTGGAATTTCTCGTTAAAGTTAAACTTACGTCAGCTCAAGGCTCGACCAAGCTATTCAAATAATAGCAACTGCTTCGAGATAATGAAAATGTCAAAAATAATGACAACAAACCGCACATTCTTCTTAGCTTTCAATCTGACACTTCAGTATCATATATAAATAATTAAACAGTTACATTGATAGTTATGGAAATAGTATAAAGAATGAGAGATCTCTACCAATTTCGAGATCTTGATTCTAATGTCTCTTCATATTTCAACAATTCCCTTCTTTGTCTTTCGTTTCTTTGTAGAAATTGCGACGTGGCGTTAAGAAGCACTTTTTTCTCGATTCCTGCTTCCATCTCTCTATCCTGTAAACAAGGGGATCTCTGCATGCCCTTCTTTCTCCATCCCATCCCATCCCTCAACTCTTTAATCCATTTTGAGCAAAAGGGATAAAAGATAAAACCTCGTTATCTAATCCTTACGAGTAACTATTGGAGCGTTTTTGATAGACAAAAAAATGATGCTTTCATTATTTAGGGGTATTATCTGATTGAAATTTTCAAAAGTTCCACAAATTAATGGCAAAATATCATTTCTCAGATTACTCAAGCTTCAGAAATTCTTCGACATTCATTATTTCCAATACACATTCCTCTCAACATGTTCGACGATCATTTGAGTTACATACAAGATTTGATGAGATGATTAACTGTTGCGAATATCAAATAATTTTCAAAAACAACATTAAAGTTTCAATTGTGGAATAAAAATACATTAATAGGTATATATTAATTAACTATACATTAATAAATTCAATTTTGGTTCTTAAGTTAAAAAAAATTTCCAAAAAGATGTAAAAAATTGGAGTAGAAGTAAAAGTGATATTTGTCTGTGATTATCTCGGCACAAATAATTTCCTTTACGACAGCAAAGGTACATCGGTCCAGAGTGCAATGGCCTATTCTGATTGTTTCTGAGAAGATGTTTGTCGAAGGAACTACTAGGAAAACAACCGTTTGAAAGTAAAATTTTTAAATAAAAGAACTTTGATAAAAACCTTTGAACTTCAAGCTCTCAAGAGCAATCAGCCTCAACTAGAGAATCGTCAATATCGTCGTCTTCTAAGCTATTATTACTGCTACTCACACTTCCCTGGATGTTCCGATGGCAAACTTGGACCACTGCTTGCAAGGGGTCCAGGCATGAGGGTGGTGATGACGACGCCAGCGATGAAGGGGATTCCAGTAGTTGGGAAGAAGTGTACAGAGACGTTGTGTCAAAGTCAAACCTATGAACCGATAATTTGGAGTTTGAAAGTTTTGTTTCTGAAAGCGGAAAATTTTCGTCTGATTTTATTTTATTCATGATGTCGTCTACGTGTTTGAAAGACTGCGGGTCTGGCATTTCAACTGCATCGTCTGTGGAGTCTTCAGGCTCCCGTGGAGAAAGGCCATGGAAGTCTGACCTGGAAGGGAGGGAGCCTTCGATGTGGTCGGAGGAGTTTGAGAGGGTATTTTGCTTGATGGATCTGGTTACGACCCTCCTCACCCTGCCCACCAGTTGATTGTCTTCATCGAAGTAGTCGCTGAATTTGAGTTTGTTTTGTCTGAAAGGAATGGATTCCTTCTCGCTGATGACGTATGGACTTTGTTCTCCTCGACTCTCGCATATGACGTTCGTGAGGGACTTTATGTAGTTCTTGGCCAATTTTAGAGTTTCAATTTTCGAAAGTTTTCTGCCCATCTTGACGTGTGGAATCACTTCTCTCAACTCCTGGAAAGCCTCGTTCAAAGAATGCATTCTCAGCCTCTCTCGCTCATTGCTCTCTATCCGCTTCACGGCCTTTTCCCTCGACATCCCCTTCTCACCAGCAGGCCTGTCCAACTGCTTTGGTGATTTTTTCATGTTGATTTTTTCATGTTCTCGTAATTGGTTTATTTCACCTGTGTATGGCAAGGATTGAAGGCTACTAAGCGTTTGTAACAGATGATGCCAGCAGGCTTCAAATACTTCAATTTCAATAATTCATTAAGCTGTTCCGAGACTAATAGTTACAAAATTTACAAACAATTCTACAACGAACAACTCTTGTTCCAGATCTTTTGAACATCTCGCAGTTTGGAACGTGGTGAATTTTAATACAACTTGTGACTCTTCCGCTCTTGGCATGCTACGGTTGCAAAAAGCGTTCAGGGTTTGAATCCCGATTAAAAATGCATTGAATACTCAGCTTAAAACGCGTTAATTGAAACTAAAAAAAAAGACAGCATATATTTACAAATTTTAAAAGACAAGAAGGTATTGGTAGGTTCGACTCTAGGCATGCACCTGCTTGTCCGGGTTACTAGAGTTTCCACTGAGTAGAACATTCTCTGAGAGTTTTTCGATGTTGGCGCCGCGTGCTAGTGTTATTTAAAGTGTGTATTCAAGCTTTGTTGAGTAGGAGAGTGGTTTTTACTCGAGAAATATATTTTCGTTGCAACATTTGAATTGAACATGTGTGTTATGTAACAATTAAATGCCTGTGAGAGAGTTCACACATTAATTTCACTTCTGTTATGTGCTTTTCAAAAACCTTCACAACTCCACTCTTTCGCCACTGGAAACTCTGACTAACGAGATAAACTTGATTAACGACAGTTTACGGAGTTGCTCCTTCACAGCCTCAGTTGACAACAATTAATGGAGGAGTTTTAAGCCATCTTCCCAGCCTCCGTCTTTAATGCTCTTTGCCATCTTCAACCACTTAAGCGCCTCGTTCGTGCTTGCGCTCTCCGTAAAGTCACATTTAGACTCACTCACCAAACAAAGTGAGCTTTTTATAGCGATGCACTTTTGCATATTGTATTGCACACCTTAGTCCCAAGTTATTTGTGTCACAGGCATCCTAAATTGACTTACAGAACCCAAGTACTATCATCATTATGTTTGAAGTTCTACTGAGAAAGAAACTTATTTTTCAACTACAGTTATTAATCAGCCAAAAATTCAAAATCCCTCATTAGGGGCCGCCGTATTCAATGAGAACAACTCTAATCACAGTTGACAAAAATGCCTTCAGTCATGTTAATTAATACCTCATGAAGAAAATATATTTCAATAATGCCACGCTCTTGCAATGTTGGTTTGAAATTGAATTTTTTAACGCCGAATAAAATTTAAAACTTCATTTTGGACTCACTTCAAAGCACAGATTTTCAGTTATCAATAAAGAGTCCCATCTTTCAAGTAAAATAAATGACAAAAGAGGGCAGGTAAGTACATTTCTGAACGTTAGTTTAAAAGGTCTTAACCATCGCAGGCTTTTATTTTTAAATAATGCCTTAATTGTTTTGAAAGCCTTTCTAATCGAATTATTAAAATATATAACGCTTGGCGACTATTCAGCAGAGTATAACAATATTCACTGCGAGGTGGGAGTTGAAAGGCATATGAAGGTGTGTGTGATTGCATTTAATATTATCAAGAAAGAATACCTTCATCCAATGCCTCCCAACTTAAAAGCCAAATCAATAAAGCTATACTCGCCTTCAAGTTGAGGAGATATTTCAAAAGCGTGAATATAACTTTTATATCTCACTTTGATTCATTATGAGATGCAAATAACTCTTTAACAATAAAAGTATGCGAACAAACTGAGAAATTTTTTTTAAAACTCAACTTTATTTTTTTAATTTTTTTTTTAAATTTAGATAATGAAATGTTTCAATAACGATGATTGGCTTACAATCAGTGTTATTTTGTCTTTTATCTATAAGCAAATATCTGAATCGACGTCTTAAGAGACAGCTGGTTTGGTCAAAGTTCATTTAAACTTTATATTGCAACTTACACTAGAGCTCTCACTTACATTCTCCATATATACAACCCTAGCTGCCACAACATCTTTATTTTAAATTATATTATTTTATAGAATATTTATGAAAAAAATAATAATAAAGTCATTTATTCAAATTTCATTTTTTGAAATTTCAACATTTTTATAGTTTCAACGATGATTTATACGCTAGCAAGCTGCTTACTTTTCTGACCTTAAATAAATAAAAAGGAAAGCTCTAGAGTTGAATCTTTTCAAACTTAAAAATATAATCGCAATAGTTGAATATAATATAATATAATATAATAGAAAAACCATCAAACTCGAACCTGGCATGAAAATCTTTCATGACTTCTTCAGTAAATGCCACCTAAAGTGATCATTGCACAAAACGAATATTGTTCCCTTCGTGAGATCTATAATGCTTCGCAAGAAAGGCCACACGGATCGATGGCAGACCACCCCGACACATGCGCCTTTGAAGCCTTCTAAGCGGATGCCTGTGTTTCCTCCTCAACCTTTTTCTCCGTTCGCTTCTGTTTGCCTGTTGGCATGATCCAATCTAATCTACTGGCAAATTACAAGGAATTCAATGTTCAAACTCAATCTTGAAGTAAACAAAAACATTTCCGGTATTCTAGCTGCTCAAGAGAAGTCAAATGAATCCAGTGTTATCTTGCTCTTTTATCTGTGGCTAGAGCCTTCACTCGCTACTTTAAGTGAGTGATTAGCCACTGAGAAACATGCATCCTTCCTAATCGAACAACGAAATCTAATGAAGGCAATTGTTATTCTAAGAAGTTGCAAGAAGCTGGTTTTAAGGTTAATATTGTTGGAAATCACGACCATGCAAGCTGCCATCTGGGGAGCCTTCTAAGAGTTTTTTATAAATTAAACAAGTTTTATTTTCAAAGCTAGTTCTGTATCATAATTCATTTTCCAGTGAATTTGATTTTTTGAAATATTCTTCAAGGTCCGCTCAACATTCTTCCTCATGTTTCTCCATCTTTTGCTTTTGCATACAAAGGGTGATAGCTCTATCGCCATCTTTCACATTTGTATGACATGTCCATCTCGAATTTATCATTCATTAACTTCTATGATGAGGATGATGAGGATGATGATGATGATGATGATGATGATGATGATGATGATGATGATGATGATGATGATGATGATGATGATGATGATGATGATGATGATGATGATGATGATGATGATGATGATGATGATGAGGATGATGATGATGATGATGATGATGATGATGATGATGATGATGATGATGATGATGATGATGATGATGATGATGATGATGATGATGATGATGATGATGATGATGATGATGATGATGATGATGATGATGATGATGATGATGATGATGATGATGATGATGATGATGATGATGATGATGATGATGATGATGATGATGATGATGATGATGATGATGATGATGATGATGATGATGATGATGATGATGATGATGATGATGATGATGATGATGATGATGATGATGATGATGATGATGATGATGATGATGATGATGATGATGATGATGATGATGATGATGATGATGATGATGATGATGATGATGATGATGATGATGATGATGATGATGATGATGATGATGATGATGATGATGATGATGATGATGATGATTATTTATTATTATTATTATTATTATTATTATTATTATTATTATTATTATTATTATTATTATTATTATTATTATTATTATTATTATTATTATTATTATTATTATTATTATTATTATCATTATTATTATTATTATTATTATTATTATTATTATTATTATTATTATTAGTATTATTATTATTATTATTATTATTATTATTATTATTATTATTATTACTATTATTAATAATAATAATAATAATAATAATAATAATAATAATAATAATAATAATAATAATAATAATAATAATAATAATAATAATAATAATAATAATAATAATAATAATAATAATAATAATAATAATAATAATAATAATAATAATAATAATAATAATAATAATAATAATAATAATAATAATAATAATAATAATAATAATAATAATAATAATAATAATAATAATAATAATAATAATAATAATAATAATAATAATAATAATAATAATAATAATAATAATAATAATAATAATAATAATAATAATAATAATAATAATAATAATAATAATAATAATAATAATAATAATAATAATAATAATAATAATAATAATAATAATAATAATAATAATAATAATTATTATTATTATTATTATTATTATTCAACTTCTATGATTTCTTAAATCATTCCAAAAGCGTTTTTTTCATTAATTTTTTTCTAGTTTTGCAATGACTTATTTATTTTTTATAGTTTAAATTATTAATTAATTTATTTTTAAACCGTTCAGGACTCCACAGCCTAACAAGACCATGTTGTATAAGTTATTTCGCAACCTTGAAATGATTTTCAAGGTCGTTTTGACTAATTTTTTCAAACTCTAGGCAGAATGGTGCCATTAAAATGAGTGATTGTTTGAAAGGCGTTGGGAAAGGTATCCAGTCTTGTATGTCAATGCCGAAACCCGATCTGATCTAATCCACTCTAATCAAATCATTTATATTGCGCTTTATAGATGTGACAACATCTGAACTAATCACATTGAACGGACAGATACTTGAAAAGAATGAAACCAAACTGAATTTGTTTTGAGGTTGGCAAAAGTAAGCAACATTCCAAATGAGGAGCTGAAGAGGGCAGTAAGGATGGATTCTATGACAGTATCCAATGGTAGTAAATAGGGCCATCAATAATTGGAGAAATAAAGAAAGATATAGTGGAAGAATCTCTGAAAAACAATCGAGTGAAGGAGGAGGTGATGAAAGACGAAGGAGGTGAGAGGAAAGAGCAGAAAGCTGCCATCAAACAAGCGATTTTAAGAACACTGAACAAAATTACTGAAAAATATTTGCTAACCTGAGTTTGGAAATCTAACTTCTTCCTATCATGTTTCCATACAATCCTTCGTTTGCCCCTTGTTCATCTTCGTCACACACTAGTCTCAAGTCACTTCCCTCTTTCAGATGTCAGTTTTTCTTTAGAAAACCAGCCCAAAATATTTTAAACTAACAAAAGGCCAGCGCATGAAAGACTGTTAAACAGGGGGTGAGTAAGATATAGCAAGATTTATGTGATGTAGTGGCTAATTTGTATTCAATGCTCGTTCACAATATCCATAACTGCCGGCACCAGAGCAGGGCGGAACAACAGCTGGAAAGCCACTGAAGAAGTTGATTCGCAACCAAGTGTCATAAAGTGCTCAACAAAACTTGAGCAAGATTGCATTTTTGGTGGCTTGATTTTTTGTTAGATGCTTGTAACACAGCATAGATCAATGATGTTAGGGATGAGGGCAGGTGTTGCTCGGCTGATGTACCCTTAGCCTCGATACGTACTACTCCAGAGATTTAAATTAAAAAGTTGATCAAAAATATTTTTTTTTATGATGACGAAATCGACTGTTTTAATGTTGATTGTTTTATTTACCTCTCTTTTAGTGACTCTTTAACTTTATTTCCACTCAGTCTGAAGCAAAAATGTTGTGCGCTTGAAGATTCTGCAGAGTTCACTTTATTCACCTCGAGTTGACGATGCTTTCATACATTTCACCTCGCACCCACTTCACTTTGACCTTTCAAACTAAAAAAAATATTGATAACCGCTTGAGACTGCTTCGAAGCAGTTACAACTTCAGCCCTTGCAAGACAGCAATTCGTATCGACCACTCTAGCTAGAAGCTGCCTTGGCATCAGAGCGCGCTTCATTGAGTGTCAGCAGAGTGCCATTGAGTGTCAGCAGAGTGCCATTGAGTGTCAGCAGAGTGCCATTGAGTGTCAGCAGAGTGCCATTGAGTGTCAGCAGAGTGCCATTGAGTGTCAGCAGAGTGCCATTGAGTGTCAGCAGAGTGCCATTGAGTGTCAGCAGAGTGCCATTGAGTGGAAGTTCCACAAAAGTGTTTGAAGGACTTGCAAGTGGCAGTTGACACTCGTCTGCAAGCCAATGCAGGCAGTCAAGGCTTGAAAGCCGTCTGACTTTCAAAAATTGTAAAGCTTCGAAGCCAAAAATATTTTTTAAATTCGAGGCTTGAAATTGTGATTATTGTCTATTTCCAATTTGGAAATTTTCAAAGTTTAGCCGAACTTTCGCAGCAAGCAGTTTCTGTAGAGCATTATGAAACATTGAAACATAGAGAAGGGAGGAATACATCATAGCTGCATCGATCTGCTGCTTGAATGCAAGTAATTGAAGCTCCTCCTGGTGTTTTAACTCACCACTATGCACCTTGAGCAAGCTCATGCTTCCAAATAAACTATGACGAGGTTTCAATGCATTGATGAAAAACTAAAAATCAAAGCCATTAAAAATTAAAATAATTGACGAACGACTTTGAAAAGGTATTGAAAAGTTTCGAAATAAAACAGAGAGAGATGAGCGCTCTGATCAAAGGCAGCAAAGCTACACAGTGCACACCGGGCAATCAATGCATCGATCGGGTAGCCTTCATAAAACATTAACACATCCGCTTTCTGAAAAACCAGCCGAAAAGCACAAACAACTTAAATTCATTTGAAAATCAACTTTGCTACTTTTTATAGTGAGTGTCAAATTCACTTTGGCATTGTTTGCGGGGTGGGGAGAGGAGGGTGAGGAAATTAGGGAATGAAGATGCACTGAAAGCTCTTAGTGGAATGATAGATGGGTTAATGATGGATGAATGGAAAGGCAATGATGGATGAATGGAGAGGCAATGATGGATGGATGATGTAATGATGGATGAATGAAGAGGTAATGAAGGATGGATGGAGTAATGAAGGATGGATGGAGTAATGAAGGATGAATGAAGAGGCAATGAAGGATGGATGAAGGAAGAATAAAAAATCTGAACAAACAACCAGATCGATTATCAACACAAATCGGCGGAAATGATTGAAAAAGAAAAAAAACGATTGTTTTCTGTATTTTTTGGTCTTTGTCAATCGGTAACTTCCAAGAATTGTCATGACGACTACTTATACTCAGTTCCTACTTCACAAACATTTTGCCAACATGGCTTCAATGAGCTTCGAGGGCATTGGGGAGAGAGCGTGTGGGAGGGTGTTCAGGTGGTCTGATCGATTGAAATGTGTTGCATCTGCAATGCACACGTTCTCAAAACTTTTATTTCTGAAAAAATATACCGCAAAGGTTGCAAGTACTTTTTGCATTTTATGTAATAAGCTGAGGTCCTTGCAAGGCTATATTCACTTTATCAGCAAGCAAATTCCAGGTGTTGTAACCCTGTCGGAAGGTTGAACATAAGCTGTTTCACTTAAACTTTTATGTGGGCCTCAAACGTATGATGCCTGATCATAGACGGCCATCGTCACGTTTTCAAGCTTTGTGGACGTTTGAGGGAAGGGGTGAAACATTTGAAGGAACCTCGCTTCCATTCGGTTTCACTTGACTCCATACAAACTGTGGTTGATCAGTTAGGATGATATTTGGGTCAAGTAAATACAGGTTTGATTGAAAGTCAATGAAATCATTAAAAAAGAAAAAAGATTGTCAAAGAAATAGAGAAAAACAACTTTAAGCAAAGACACGTACAATTACTTACGTAATAAAGACGTAATATTGTGTCAGCAGAGGTTGATGAGAGATGATCATACCCTCTGTAGGGTATTTTAAATAATCTCTGGTTGCTTGTATTGATTATGATAATGGTGAAGAATATCGAAGTATTTTCATTATTATTTATTTCATTATTATTATGGTGATGAGAAGGAGGGGAAGAGGAGGAAGAGAAAGGAAAAAAGAAAAAAAAGAGGAAAAAAAAAAGATGAAGAGAAAGAGGAAGAAGAAAAAGAAGGAAAAGAAGAAGAAGAAGAAGAAGAAGAAGAAGAAGAAGAAGAAGAAGAAGAAGAAGAAGAAGAAGAAGAAGAAGAAGAAGAAGAAGAAGAAAAAGAAGAAGAAGAAGAAGAAGAAGAAGAAGAAGAAGAAGAAGAAGAAGAAGAAGAAGAAGAAGAAGAAGAAGAAGAAGAAGAAGAAGAAGAAGAAAAAGAAAAAGAAGAAGAAGAAGTAAAAAAAAAAAAAAAAGAAGAAGAAGAAGAAGAAGAAGAAGAAGAAGAAGAAGAAGAAGAAGAAGAAGAAGAAGAAGAAGAAGGAGAAGAAGAAAAAGAAGAAAAAGAAAAAGAAAAAATGGGGAGAAGGAAAAGAAAAAAAAGAAGATGAGCATGAAGAGAACAAATGTATTGGAAGGTCTTGCAACAATCATATTATACAAAAAATTATGAAAAAAGGTATGACGCATAAAGTGGTGACAGCTGGAAAGGAAAACAAAAGAGCGCATATGGCTGGAAAACGAAGATTCCAGGCTGAAGTGATGCGAGTCAAGAGTTAGAAGCACACAAGAACATGATGGCTTAGTTGACCAAGTGAGGCGTCTTTGTGACGTTGAAACATTTTCAAACTAGATATGGCCTTTGAATCGATGCTAAAATGACGAACATGAGATAGCTAACGAGGCGAGAGAAGAGCTGCGATGACGTGAAAGATATTTAAAGACGCCATTGATAAAAAATCTGCTGGTCCTGTCGTCATTGTGACGTAAATAGCAGCTTGCATATATAAGAACACTGCTAGCCTCATGAATATGCAACGATTTGAATACATAATGAGGTTTATTTTTAAAGTCTATGACGTCCTTCCAGTCTTTTCCTTCTTGGAAAGCGCCCAGTAAGCTAAAAATAGATCCACGCCTGTAACCGCTCGCCTGCATTCTTTTTAATCAGTTTTGTGTGACGATATGTGTCAGTGTATGTGTGACGATATGTGTCAGTGTATGTGTGACGATATGTGTTAGTGAATGTATGCGTATGTGTCAGTGTATGTGTGCGTATGTGTGGGTACGTAGGCACATTTTCTCGTTCAACTGTAGTTATTTACGTATGCCTTTGTTTTTTTACATCTGTGCGTGCATGTTTCATTGTGTGTGGGTGTGCGTGTGGATGTATATTTAGCTTCGTGTGGGTGGTCCTATTTTCTTCCAGCAATTTCCATCTAATTGCGTTTGAGTTTTTGTTTGACGAATGGACCCATTTGAAAATCCTTCAAACACATCTCACATATCAACCGCTTCATTAATTGTAACGTTGTTACACACGCAATCATGTCCCAGCTCAAAACAAAATTCAATTCTCCACGTCCTCCTTCATTTCCAAGTTGACTTTACAGTTACACACGCAGTTTATTCACATAAGCAATCAACATAGTGACCACGGAGTCTTAGCAACGGCTTACTGATCAGTATGACTGATCATTTGAAATGGTTGTTTGATGCAGGGTGGCAGGTGTAGCGAGGGGCGGTAGGAACAGGAAGAGGTTCTAAACAAACAAAATGGGCGACCTTTGAGCTAAATGGAACATGCTCCAACACTTGAATAATGATTGATTTTTCGCCTCCACCATTCAAAAGTTTCCGACTTTGCTTTCAATTTTTTCTCTTTTGCCACCCTGAGTCTCCAAATGCAGACGACGAAGGGACTGACGGAAGTGGGTGGATCAACTCCAATGCATTAAAAGTGAATTGATGGATGGAGGGATGGGCGAA
>OX387250.1:272500-312500 GCA_947562095.1 Branchellion lobata
ATAGGATATTTAAATTTTTATACAAGTTAAAAGTCACAAAAATGTAAACTCAATAAAAAATATTGAAAAACAAACTTTTATGAAAATATAAATGCACGTAAACATAAATACATGGACGAAAATATAATTAAATATTAAAACACAAAGAATAAAAATTAATAATAATAAGTGTTTATTTCTTCGAAAAGTCAGCCAGTTTATCATCAACAAGCTACACAGTACACAAGACCACGTGGCCTACAATAGTATTGAGAGCATACAGTGAGTGTATGAGGTTGTTTGTGCAAAGGTTAATGCTACTACATGCTAATGTGCTTACCTAGATGTTGTCAACACTGGCCGTGCCAGACACACACAATTCGGTCTATTAAGGGGACTCGGTGCGGAGAGGAGAAGAAAAACAATAAAAGTAGGCTTGGAAAGCAATGGTGGCTGACCCGTTCTTTGGTGTTCATCTGTCGAACCACTACAATTAGTGAGTATTGAAAAGTTATCATAAAGACCCTTGATTGGCGGAACGAGGTGGTGGTGCGATAGGAGGCTGGTTGAGACGAGGTCCACGTTCAAAACGCAAGCGCCCTGTCTCATTCGAACAATCTCGAAGGATGCACGCTTAAATCATTAAGAGCAGTCCTTGACTCAAATAGGCCCTGTTAATTATGTAACTTTCGAGAATAGACTTTTTGCTGAAATGTGTTTTCAATATAAACATGTGCATGTAATCGGACATGAGAAATAAATTTTTAAAAAATAATTTTTAATACAAAAAAAAAAAAACGACGTTAATTTGTAGTTCCTTCTCCAGTCGAGAGTTGATAACAATGAAGATATAGCACACGCCCTTTTGAGCGTGGTGATAATCTCACTCGCCTGAAAAGATTCGCTATAAAACATCAAAAAAAATTTTTGGTTATATCTGAAATGTCAGAAGGAAAAAGCCACACTCGAACAGTTTTCAACTTAATTATAGAACTTGATTGAAATGTAGGAAATAAAATGAAAAATTGGTCCCTTCTAATTAAGTTGTCTCCTGCGACGCACTCATGTGTTTTCGATTGTTCAACAAACCCTTAGCTAGTCGCTAAAGATATTCTCATTAGGATTCAAGGTTTAAGGCGCATAAATGCATAACGAGGAATAAGAAAGGCTGTTTTCAATTAATCATGGTGGCACCGGCTTCTTCAAACCACCTAAAAAACCTTCTTCAGCTTAAAACCTTCTTCTTTAACCATTCTTCAAAAGTGCTTGTAGCGTGATATATTGCCATTTGATGTTAAGCCTTGTACAACAGACCATTTATAACTCGACACACCCTCACAATTAAAAATTCAAATTCTTTCAGTGTTCCTAAAGTTTACGACCAACCGAAAAGTCAAGATGCACGTCGAAATGTCTGTAGCGCTCAACTTTCTGATGTCTCATCTCTACAACAAACTCCCCCGGAGGAGAGTGGATGTCTTTGCAGAAGAGTTAGAAAAAGGTATGTTTGATTCAGAGCAGCGAACTTCACGAAACTTGATCGTAATTTTTAAGACTATTCTAATTTAAGTTCTCAAAACAAAAGACAAAATTTGAAATTTTTTCAAACAATAAAACCTTTTCCCACGCAGGACTAAAAAGCAAATTTTCTGAGCACTGGTATCCTGAAGAACCGTTCAAAGGCTCTGGCTTCAGGAGCATCAGAATTGTGGAGGGCAAGATTGATCCTCTTCTGAAGATGTCTTCCCAGTTGAGTGGTCTGAGCCTTGAGGAGATTCTGGAACAGTTGCCAAATGGTCTCACTATTTGGGTGGACCCTGGAGAGGTGTCTTACAGGATTGGAGAGACTGGCCAAGTGACCATTCTCTACTACAACCGTGCAAGAAATGATTCAACTGAGGTCAATCCGGTGCCTTATCCGGATTCTTCGAACTACGTTGCCAGTCCCAATGAGGTGTCGAGCAATGCTGACCAGCTGAGCCAGCTGCTAAATAGCTTTGGAGAAAGGAATGACGCCCTCAACAGTTTGAACAATATCATGGCTGCCAACCAGTTTGAGCAGGAGCTGGCGTCAAATCTTGAAAGACTCAAGTTCGATAGCAACCCTGTCCTTCCCTACCCACCCTTCAACAACTTTATGCAGGTTTTAATCTTCAAATTGTTCCAAACATTATATTATTATTATATTTCTTCTCATTGTAAATTATTCAGAAATTTGAAGTCATTGTTCTCATTCGTTCACAGTCGCCGCAGCCGAATGCAAACTACTTGTTAGGGCTGGGTCGTCCAGGAGCAAATCAAAACTGTTTCACGGCAGCTGCCTTTGCTCAGACAAAGTTTGGATCAACCAAGATGAAAACACACTCAACTCCACACACCAGGCCCACCAAGCTCTTCAACCCTGCAGATCTCCAAAGCAGGCTTTCGTTGGCGGCCCAGTTAAACGCCGTGAGCGCCAGATCTCCAGGTTCTTTCATGCCTTTCCCCGGACTGCAGTATGACCACTGGAGCAGTGGAAATCAAGCTTCAGCGCCTTCGTCCACTCTCAACAGTCCCATCAACCCACTCATGCCTCCACAACTTCTTCCAAATTTCCTTACTTCTCAAACCAGTCCACAGCTGCCAAACAACTCTTTGAACATGTCACAAAACCAGCAACTGCTTGACTGCTTTGGAAGCGCTTACCTTCCAAGCAATTCTAAGAAAGGAACTTTCATGCAAGCTCCTCAAATCAAAACCAAAGACGCCACACCTCCCTCCCTTTCCCCAACCATTCCCAGAGCCCCTTTCAATTCATTCAAGCAACAACCAAACAACCCATTCAACCGTCTAAGTCCCAAACAATCAAGCGAAAAATCCGAATCGAGCATCGACCCATTCTCGTCTTCCTCCTCCTCTTCAACCTTCTCCGCTGACAACTCCCCCCCCAGCAACGTGGACTCGCTCGAATGGAACAACCCCATGACTCCCTACCCCAACATCCAGCAACTTCTTCTGGCGAATTAATTCAACAACACTACTGGCTTGGAAGTCAGCGGCAAGAAATGATGCATTTATACATTAATTAAGTGAGTTAACGATTGGTTCCTTGCAGAAACAGGGGTTGAATGCCTACTTATTGAGCTAACTGGTAGATTTCTATCGTTACTTTCTATGATTCTATTTATTATAAGTTATCTTTAGTTGAAAAATAGTTGATCTTTGAGGTACTTGGTTTGAAATTTGTAAATTTATATGCTTTCTACACTATAACTTATTTTTGGCTTGCAATCGTTCGATGGAACACTTTGTATGTAAGGAGTTATGATAATGCCTGAAGTGACGTTAAGTCGAATAACCACTTGAGCTCATGTATTTTTACTTCAACTGTTCATGCATTTACCTTTACTACGTTATCTTACGAAAAGTTTTTTTTAACTTTTACTCAAACTTGTTTTTAAAATCTTGAATTTGACATTTTGTTTTATAACGTAAATTAAGTTTTTTTAGTTTACTTTAAAATTAAATTTACACTTTCGTTGAAATTACGTGCGACTTTGTGTTGATGATTATTGAGGGAGTTATTTTCATCTTTCTACTTATTTAACATGCCATCTTCCTATGAAAGTTATGTCTTGGCGAACGTGCGAACGAATTCAAAAATTTTTGATCCCATTTGAACCATCAACCATTTTTATAGATTTTTGTAGATTCAAACACACACAAAGCAAGCGAAAATTATTTTCAATCACCTGAAGAATGATTATTGGTGTTACAAGATTTCTCCGTCGTTTTAAGATTATTTAAAATATCGCTCTGAGGGCAAATAAATTTTATATTCACAACTTCTATAAGACACGTGATGTTTTGTTTTGAAATAAATCGTTCAAAAATACTCGTTATCTATCAAATAATCCGCTCAACTTCTGTTGTTTTGGACTTTATTGCTTCATTAGGTAACCATATGGATTTCGTCTTTTCCATAGTACTGAGACCTCTTTTAAAAAAATCCAATCTAAGCTAATCTAATCAAAAAATTAAGTGCGCCATTTAGCACTACGTTCAAAGGCGCTCCCATGGAAACGGCTTTACTCGCTGTGGGCTACTAGAGGACTAGGTACTCTAGGACGGCGTCTGTACTTGAGTTGAACTGCCGATTATAGAACTCAAACCTGACAAGGGTAATATCTCCCTCCTTCTTGCTTGGATTTTTCTTCTGCTTTTGACACAGTCGACCACTTCTTAGTAATTCTGCAACTTGAAACTTCTTTTGGAATTTCTGGCTCTTGTCTTGCATAGATTTCCTTTTACCTTTCCAACAGAAGTTCTGCAGTTTCTATAAAAAAAACTCTCATTCTACTCCTTCCTCTTTCCCGTTTGGTGTTTCTCAGGGTTCTATTCTTGGTCCTCTTCTTTTTATTTTTTATATTTCTGAACTCCCAGGAATTATTTCACCGAGCACACTTGAGTTTGGGGAACATGGAATCACTCCATGAGATTATTTTAACAATACCAGAAGAACTTTTAAAGATAGTCGAAGATAATTCATATTTAGGAAGTTACCTGGCTGACCCTTTCAAGTGGCTTCTTTGTGAGAAACTGAGATCTTTTATTTATTCTAATTTTCAGAATACCATCTAATAATACTTATTTTGAATTTTCACTTTCCTACTGTGACCTCCTTTTATTGAACTCTCTTCCCCCCAATCTCACCTCTATTACTTCTCTACCTTCATTTCGTAAAGCCTTTAAAACTTTGTTGTTTAAACAGTTTGTAGCAGAGCGTTTTTGAACTATGTGGAATCAGCGCTTCACAATTGCATTGATCAGCTCAGATAGGAAAAACCAAAAACTCATTTTTAAACTACAAAAGTTACGGAATTTGTGTTTGATGTAACTTTTTAGCTTCAATTACAATGGGAAATTTATATTTAATTTATAAATAAATTTATTTTTAATTAAATTCAGTTTATTCTTTGCTTTCATTGGGATTGAAACGAATTAATTATGACCGCTCCGCAGTACATCGCTGAGGCACCCATAACTGGGCGAAGTGAGTGTTTGAGGTGTTGTAGCTAATAAATGTAAAAAAGCCTTGTAAAAACCCTTATCGTTACAATTCAAAAAAGTAGTTAATAAGATTTTAAGGCTCCGCTAAATTCCATCAAACGTCTTAGAAATTTTGAAACAATCGCTAGATGGCAAAAAAAAAGATTACAAAAACAAAAAGTTACAAATTGTGTTTTTTTATTGGAGGAAGTCGGAATTAGGTTTGCTGTGCATTTGCGTGCGTAGTATTTTCAAAAAAATCATTTGCTTTATTGTTCTTCCACTGTTGCACATCTAACATTGATGTGACATGTTGGCCAAAAACTAGGCAAACACATCCAGGCAGCCCCGTCCAAACACCAACAAAATGTAAGTTGCTTTATGATACTCATTCGAAAAATCTTTGAATCTCTAATGGATTATATTCCAGACTCGAAATGAAATTTGAATGGGCTTCCTTGGAGCTTTATAAGCCTAATTTCTGTTCCAAAAAAACGCAAAAAGGCCATAAATTATGGCGTAGGCATTTTCGCTAATTTTGACTAATGATCTCAAAATCATCGTTAAAAGGCCGCGCGGAAATTGATTGTTTCGCTGCAACAGCAAAGACAAGCGATACGTGGGACATCAGAAATGATGAAAGGTTTTGACTAGTGACTTGCAATCACAGACGACAAGACGGTGAACCAGCCATTTGGGCTTTCTATCCGAAGTGAAATAGCTTCTACTGTTGTCGAGTGGGAACTGTTACGTGTTGCATCAGGCCAATGTTAGAGGACTCGTTATAAGCAAGAGGCTCCGCTAGAGTGGTTCTCTTGAAATGAAGTATCAACTCCATACTGACAACGCTCTCATCTTCACCTCATTTCCTAAATATGAATTATCTTCTACTATCCCTAAAAACTTTTCTTGTATTGGTAAAATAATCTCATAGAGTGATTCCACGTTCCTCAAACTCAATCCCTCGAAATTTGATCTTATATACCTTAGCAAGTCTTCTCGCCTTATTGAATCTCTTCCCTCAATTAATATTGCATTTAAGCTTTCACTCGCCTTTTCTTCCACCATCCATAGTTAAGTTTTCATCTTTGGCTCCACTTTTTCTCATACAAAATATAAAATCTGTAGCTAAATCATCTTTTTTTCATCTTTGCAGTATCAAGCATCGGAAACTTTTTTAGACAACCCAACCTTCAAACTACTAGTTTCTTCGCTTATTTTGTACCGCTTTGACTATTGCAACTTTTTATATTATGTACTCCCACGGACCACGCTACACCCTCTCACCAAAGCTTTCAATAGGGCTGTTCGCTTAGTTTCTGGCACTCATAAATTCTCTCGTCTAACTCCTACCCTTATCTCTTCATACTGGTTGCTTCTCAAAAAAGATCAGTTTTCAAAATCTGCACTCTCATGTTCAAAATAAAAAATAATCACTCAGCTAACTACTTACCTGACCTTTTTAAGTTGCCTTCTCGTAAGGGACAGATATCTTTTACTTATTCTCGACCTAGGTTGTTTGGCGTACTTTTTTGCACCTCCTTGTGATGTCATACTCGCCTTCAGTACGGGTTATCTTGCTGAGGAATGCGAGAGGGGTACACGAGGCGATGGCGTTAACGCCGAAAAACCACGTGGCTAAGACATGATCTTAAAAATAAAATGAAATAAATAATTTACTGAATAAAAAGGTTAAAATATAAAAAAATATAAATAAAAGATTTTGAAAACAAGTGATTATTCAAAAAAATGAAAAGGAAGACCATTAATTAGCTTCAAAATCTATTGAGAATTTTCAAAAAACTGCTTCCACATTTAAAAAGCACCAAAACGAACTTTAAATACCACATTTTTTCAACTTTTTTTCCTATTTTCAAAATATTTTTATCTTTCATTCATTTCATAGAAATGAGAAAACCTGTTATAACGGCAACGATAGAGCGATTGAGTAGAATGCGGAATTTCACATTCGTTTTGAATTCCTCCATGAAAATTATTTTAATCGGGTAAACACATACATTTCTGGGGGCAGTTCCAAGTCCAAGTTGATTGGTGAGGCTGGTAGACCCTGAATGAGGTGCCTTCACCAAGCCCCACGACCCCAAGAACCACCCTCGCTTGCCCTTCTTGCAGAGGGCGTCGGGGGTGCCGGTATTATGCCTCATTATGCCTCAACAATTCCATTTATTTATTATTTATTATTTCTTCATTTAATTCCATTTATTGCATTCACTATTACGTATTCACTAATGTAATTATGTTAGTAGTTTATTGTATGATGACTCAAAGCGCACTGGAAGGCACACTGGAAGGCGCAAACAAGCAAACCTCTCGACTGGCGAATGTGGGTCGAGTCCATTCGCTCTCAGCCCAAGCAGATTCCATCGTTTCTTGAGCCATTCAATCATCCTGCAGCAGAGGCAGGCTGATGTCTTGGTGTATTGCAAGCGATCAAAAAAACTCTCCACAACGACCTCCTACAAGCACCTCCCACAAGCACCTCCCACAAGCACCTCCCACAAGCACCTCCCACAAGCACCTCCCACAAGCACCTCCCACAAGCACCTCCCACAAGCACCTCCTACAAGCACCTCCCACAAGCACCTCCCACAAGCACCTCCTACAAGCACCTCCCACAAGCACCTCCCACAAGCACCTCCCACAAGCACCTCCCACAAGCACCTCCTACAAGCACCTCCCACAAGCACCTCCCACAAGCACCTCCCACAAGCACCTCCCACAAGCACCTCCCACAAGCACCTCCCACAAGCACCTCCTACAAGCACCTCCCACAAGCACCTCCCACAAGCACCTCCCACAAGCACCTCCCACAAGCACCTCCCACAAGCACCTCCCACAAGCACCTCCCACAAGCACCTCCCACAAGCACCTCCCACAAGCACCTCCCACAAGCACCTCCTACAAGCACCTCCCACAAGCACCCCCCACAAGTACCTCCCACAAGCACCTCCCACAAGCACCTCCCACAAGCACCTCCCACAAGCACCTCCCACAAGCACCTCCTACAAGCACCTCCCACAAGCACCTCCCACAAGCACCTCCCACAAGCACCTCCCACAAGCGCCTCCCACAAGCACCTCCCACAAGCACCTCCTACAAGCACCTCCCACAAGCACCCCCCACAAGTACCTCCCACAAACACCTCCCACAAGCACCTCCCACAAGCACCTCCCACAAGCGCCTCCCACAAGCACCTCCCACAAGCACCTCCCACAAGCACCTCCCACAAGCACCTCCCACAAGCACCTCCCACAAACACCTCCCACAAGCACCTCCCACAAGCACCTCCCACAAGCACCTCCCACAAGCACCTCCCACAAGCGCCTCCCACAAGCACCTCCCACAAGCACCTCCCACAAGCACCTCCCACAAGCACCTTCCACAAGCACCTCCCACAAGCACCTCCCACAAGCACCTCCCACAAGCGCCTCCCACAAGCACCTCCCACAAGCACCTCCTACAAGCACCTCCCACAAGCACCTCCCACAAGCACCTCCCACAAGCACCTCCCACAAGCACCTCCTACAAGCATCTCCCACAAGCACCTCCTACAAGCACCTCCCACAAGCACCTCCCACAAGCACCTCCCACAAGCACCTCCCACAAGCACCTCCCACAAACACCTCCCACAAGCACCTCCCACAAGCACCTCCCACAAGCACCTCCTACAAGCACCTCCCACAAGCACCTCCCACAAGCACCTCCCACAAGCACCTCCCACAAGCACCTCCCACAAGCACCTCCCACAAGCACCTCCCACAAGCACCTCCCACAAGCACCTCCCACAAACACCTCCCACAAGCACCTCCTACAAGCACCTCCCACAAGCACCTCCCACAAGCACCTCCCACAAGCACCTCCCACAAGCACCTCCCACAAGCACCTCCTACAAGCACCTCCCACAAGCACCTCCCACAAGCACCTCCCACAAGCACCTCCCACAAGCACCTCCCACAAGCACCTCCCACAAGCACCTCCCACAAGCACCTCCCACAAACACCTCCCACAAGCACCTCCCACAAGCACCTCCCACAAGCACCTCCCACAAGCACCTCCCACAAGCACCTCCCACAAGCACCTCCCACAAGCACCTCCCACAAGCACCTCCCACAAGCACCTCCCACAAGCACCTCCTACAAGCACCTCCCACAAGCACCTCCCACAAGCACCTCCCACAAGCACCTCCCACAAGCACCTCCCACAAACACCTCCTACAAGCACCTCCCACAAGCACCTCCCACAAACACCTCCCACAAGCACCTCCCACAAACACCTCCCACAAGCACCTCCCACAAGCACCTCCCACAAGCACCTCCCACAAGCACCTCCCACAAGCACCTCCCACAAGCGCCTCCCACAAGGGTTTTGTAACCAGAGTGACCTTAACCTACACTGTTCAATGACTCAGCTTCAGAAGGTTAACCTTACTCATTATTAGCTGGGTACTCTGATAGTTTATTAATTCCGAATAACACTCAAGTACTTTTATAGTTGAGTGTTATTGCACGTCAATATATAAAAAAATATATGTGTGTGTGTTTGTGTGTGTGTGTGTGTGTGTGTGTGTGTGTGTGTGTGTGTGTGTGTGTGTGTGTGTGTGTGTGTGTGTGTGTGTGTGTGTGTGTGTGTGTGTGTGTGTGTGTGTGTGTGTGTGTGTGTGTGTGTGTGTGTGTGTGTGTTTTTATATAGATTTATACTTGACTGAGTGCATATTATGTGCATATGTGTATAGAGTTGTGTTGAGTGGTATGCGTGCGTGTGCCTCGTGAAGGCGAGTACGAAAGATGAGATGAATTGCTTTCTTCACGATTATTTGTTTGTGGCAAACCTTCAACTTTGTGGCATGTGTTTTACAACTTGAATCTATGTGCTTCATAACACTCGAAATACTCAATCTTCAGTTAACTTTTCTTCTCAACAACAATTCCTACCTCAAGTTATCCCTTTGGTTCGTTCTGATTCATCCAGGGACGCCTGTTTGGTCGTCAAGTGATGAATATATTCTTTGCGCTAAAACAATTTTATTTCTCACTATTCCATTTCTTCAATCGCCTGTGTGTACAGCGAGACACAAGAATGATCTAAATATGATAATAACTAGAGAAGACTTTTAAACAGTATGCAGATACGCTATGCAAATCTTCATATCAAGGGTAGACTAGATTGCATTAGATTTTTCACATCAACATGTTCTGCGCACGCAGTTCAATAATCACGTCGCGTAAGTGACCACGCATTTTTTAGAAGCAAACTTGAGCTTATATGGAATTTGAACCCGTACCATCTTCTCCTTGAACAACAAAATGATTCTTCTTGCATTCTGCACACAACTGTGCGCATATCTTAGTGGAAAAAGGCTAATAGAAAAAATAACTTGAAAATTTTGAAAAAAAATTGTTCAGACTATGAATGTTGATGTGTTTTAAAGGGCTTTCAAGTATGTGAAACAGTTGAAGTTGTAAAAAACTCAACACTTTTTCCATACGTCGCGAGGCACCTGTGAGAAATCTTTCACAAACATATTCAAAGATAGATCAGCTGCTTAAGAAGAACTGCCTTGCAAGCGACCACTGGTTTGATTGTTGAAAAAATGAAAACCCAATCAGGAAACGAAGTTTTGCTGGTCTTTCCATCGTCATGGAAATGAACTATGAAGTCATATGTTACGACTCCAGAACATGCTGTCCAATGCTTGGTGCTGTGAAGGCATCTTTTGCACGTGATGTGTGGTTCTATATACGTGGGAAGTTGTGGGAGGGCAGCATTGTTTCTTGTGTTAAATGGCAGATGTTCGATAGATTCAAAGCAATGACAGTTTTGCAAGCGTTAGCACGATTTTCTGGGGTGAAGCTTGCGTAAGATTGCACTGGAAGAATAAAAAATTGAGAAATTATTGCTGTATGACACAAGTTGAGTTATGAATGCGTTTTTAAAATAAATTCTTTGAATGGTTTTTTTGAGTTTGTAAATTATTATTTTGTATCAAGAGTTTTGCTGTTGCAATGGAAAGCAACAGTAAGGATGGAAGCAGTAGAGAAAGTACCAAAAAATCTTCAGATCAAGAAACTTTGAAAAATGATGATAACAGTGATATCACAGTCAACAACCACAAAAACAACAATAACAAAAAGAAAAATCAGAACAGCACCAACAGAAATGTTGTTAGTAACGATGTGATTGAGAACCATGAGAACAATACTCTCAAAAGTTCTTCAGAGAACCAAGCAACGCCAGTCAAACAACCAAACACCAACACTCCTTTCCAAGACACCAAAACACCCTCTTCTTTTCAGCAAACCTCCGCAAACAACCTTTCCAGCAAGAACCTTTCCATCAGCAACATTTCTACTGACAACAGCAACAATAATAGATTCACCACTAACGAAAACACCATCAACAACAACACGATTAACAACAACACAATCAACAACAATAACAAAAACAACAACACCATCAGCAACAACAACAACACAATTAACAACAACCTTATCAACAACAACACCATTAACAACAACAACAACACCATTAATAACAACAACAACAACAACACCACCATTAACAACAACAACATCAACAACGACAACACAAACAACAACAACAACAAAGCACAAAATCGTTGGAATTCGAAGTTGCGGAGAAGGCGCTTTTTGGCATCTCGCAACAGCGTCTCCAGCATGGATTCACTGGAGTTGGTGCGCATGAACGCCTCTCCTTCAGTGCGCAAAAAGTGGAGCAACTTCGAAACAGCAGGCCGTCTCCTCGTTGTAATTTCCAGCTTCCTCTTCATCTCAGGCATCTTCTTCACAGTTCTGGGCTTCATCGACCTCAGCCTGCCCCCCCGCAAACAACTACCGATGCAGATCATCGGACCAGCCTGTCTCATGACCACTGTTGTCATGTGGATGGTGGGAGGAATGTTCAAAAAGATTTTGACGGATGAAACAAAAAAACAAAAACAACTGATGCGTCTGAGAACGCGGGTTCAACTGCACGCGCTCGCCATGGACATGTACAAGAAGCCACAAACCTTCGCCTCGCAAGCCCTTGAAGATCCACGCATCAGGAAACAACTCCTCCTCAAACTGCGCCAACAAAACGCAATGGATAACAGGTGTGTGGTGAACTTGCAATTTCGTTTCTTGTGGTAACTTCGGATTTTTTGAACCTTTTTCTCGTCTGTGGTGCTCTAATTCTTGAGTAAAATTAAGCAGTTTTGTCACGTTTTTCAAACATCCCAGCCACTTGAATATTTTTCATTTTCCTGAGTCGTCCACTGAGTCAAACAAGGTTTGTCTTCTTCATGTCACGTGTTTTGCGTCTCAGTTATCTTTGCACCAGGAGCTTGACGATTAATAATATTTACAACTATGTGGAAGCTGATTAAAACCTTTGGAAAATCACAAAAATTACGAAAAAATGTCTTAAAAAGTTTTTTTGCTCTGAATAAAAAAAAAAAACTGTTTAATTATGCAACTGGAAACGGCTTCATAAACATCAGTTTTGTTCATGTTAATAGAAAATATTCGAATGAAAAGGCTTCGTTGAATTCATTCTTAATTGGCATTTTGAGGAAATTTTCTTCTAGAAACAAGTTTAGTTGCAATTTATCAAATATTTTCCAAGCGGATGCTGTCGCCAATGGTTCGGTGGGAATTGACAAATAAAACAATTAGGCGGCTAGCGAAAACCTCAAGTCACGTCTGAAAAAGTCCAGAAAAAAGCTGAGCGTTTTTGAACAACACATAATCATTTCGATAGTTTTTGTGATTAGCTCCGAAGAACTGAAGTTTGTTGTGAAACTAGCTGAAACATGTCAACGTGGTTTTGTGGAAGCACTGAATTAAGTACAACTCGCAAGGTCTTGTAATTAAAAAAGAAAAGTTAAAAGTTCATATCGCCTTTAGGCACATTTTATACGGTTGTTCACAGTGGAATGGTGCAATTGTTTCTCGATCTCATCTTAGAATGCTTGCTTTCCCGTTGCAGCTCGCAATGAAAAATAACTTTTCGTGTTTTTGATTGAGAATTTTTTTCATTCTTTTTAGTGCACAAAATCTGTCACAGGCACGAGCTCCAGGTCTCAAAAAACAAAACTTTGATTCACACCTTTGGTTTGTTCCAGTTCCTCCACGCTTCACTGAGAATCGCTTTTAGTCCATTTACATTAAACCTGCATACTAATATTTAACTTGTCTTTAACTTGATTTAAAATCTATTTTATCACTAGTTTATCATTTCCATTCTTTCCAAGGTGGACTTTTTCGAATAACATTTCATCAAGTTTCATTAAATTGTGATCCATTCCTTCCTTCACTTCCCATCTCAAATTCATTTCACCACCATCCATGAAGGATCTTAAGTGATCAGCTGAATCCTCTGGGAACGATCAAATGATAAATAATGCTTTTCTCATATCCAAAAATTCATTTGAATCCAGCTCTGACAAATGACACACTCAACCCTTGGTTGGCAAGTTTGGCTTACAGACGCCGGCTCATATTTCAGTATTTCCCACTCTAACACCCTCATTACATTTTTTAAGTTACAAAAGGTCACACTTCCACAAATCCGTCATACAAACAAAATCCTTCGCACCCTCTTGTGTAGGCATATCATTCATAATTACTGCACTTTTTCTTAAGCAACGTTTGCTGCAAGAGGCTCCCTTGGAGGTTGCTAGAGTTGTATGGCGCTCAGATTTTAATCCACGCCTTGACGTTGATTGAAATTCATGTTTACTCAAACGCCACTAACCACAAATAAGCCACATATTAAAAAACCACATGCGCGCTCTTGTTGTTTTGTTTTATAAACAGTTGGCCAGATTTTGTTACCAAACCATAGTTTTTGAATCAGAATTTATTTAAAAAAAATAAAACTATTTATTTCTTTTGAAATTTTTTTAAAATTTTTTTATATGATTGAATTTATCTATTTTTCTTCATTAGAGTTGTGGTGTGTTTCGGTTTAGATTTAAAGAATTTTAATACTTCTTTGAGAAAGTCCTTTATTTTATTCATAAGATATCATATTTTGTTTTAACTTTAATAAAGTAAAGTTTGATTTCGTTTTTTTCTTCTTCAAAATAATCTCTTCCTCTGGGAGTTTTTGTCCATGGAGTTTCCCTTTAAGTTCATGAAATTCCATACTCAACTTTTGTTCTACAATATTTGCTAAATATAATAAAATAAATATTCATACTCACCTCTTGTTCTACAATATTTACCACCTCGTTAAGCGCCCGGAATGTTTTCATTCGATCAAACACACCACCTCCTCTGGCTCTTCAATCTTCCAACATAAGCCGTCAACCGTTTCATCAGTTGGCATTTTTGTCGTCTATTTTTTTTATATTTGTTTGTTTTTAGAAGCCTACAAAAATTCTAATGTCAATCCTTTAAAATGAATTAAAATAAGGTATTAAGAGTTTTGAAAATAAAAACTTTTGTCGAAATTCAAATCTTCTTAAGACCTTTATAAACCATTATTCGCCATCCAAAACATCGATCTTTTCATCAAACTGGCATTTCAAGTTTGAAACTCCGGCGACGAAGCCTCTGAAAACAACATTAAAGTTCTCCTGCAACCTCCCTCACTTCTGCAAAGCCTTGTCAATAGCTTTTGCTTTGAGCGTTTTGTGATTTAAAAAGAAGAAATAATCTTGAATTGTGGTGTGTTTGAAAACTTTTAAGCTTCCAGACCATTCACGTGGAAATGTTCGTGCAACAGGAACCTGCCTCCAAAGGATCCTCCATCGCCTCGTAGAACGACGAGAGATCATATTGAAAAGAACAAAGAATTGTTTATGAATAAGTATTCTGAAACCACCACAGTGTAATCTTTTCACCTACTGTGAATTATTCAAAGGAACCACGATTAATCGCCACCGGACAAACTCAAAGTTGATGAGTGATAGTCTAGCGGTGATTGAATATAATAAACAGGTGTTAAAAATGTAATGGAAACAAAAATAGCAAATTATAATGTAATTATTGTTTCAATCGCTTGGTCGTGCACTGGCCGAAACTAGCAACTATTCCATCCGACAAAAACAGTGAAGTTGGGACTTTGAACTGACATTTGAGTTAGTACGAATGCTCATCATCCATTCATCGAATCTCTCAAAGGTCTTTGACCTGCAGCTTTTATTGTCATTTTTTCATTCGTTTTTAGTACTACATTGCCTAGTTGTTTAATGAAACCTTTTCCAACGTCCTTCATATTTTTCTCTTTTTAAAATTTCTTAATATACTTTCTTCTTTTTATTCACAATTTTCATATTTTCTTTTTTTTCTTTTTTTTTCTATCTTCTCTTAATCCCTTACGTGAACTCATGATGAAACTTCAAATACAAAGACTCTAAATTGGAGAAAGAATTTTTAGTCGGTAATTTCAGTTGGAATTAACGTTTTAATGTTTGAGTGCGTTTGCTGAAAGTGATTATTTGCGGCATCAGCTGCTTGAACATTCAGGCTTTAAAAAACATTAAAAATTTTAAAAAAATTCAAGTAACTTTATCTTCCTTAGCTTTCTCATTTATGTCTTCATGGCCTAAACATTGCAGTGACAGCCTCAAGCTTGGCAGGCTTTGTGTGATATACGCAATAGATGTATTCCCGCATAGCCACCAAAACTTCAAACCCAATTTTGTTTTTATCTTTTCGGCATCAAGTATCTTTTTTGTTGATAAGATAATAAGCTAACTAAAATTGCGCGCACCAAACTAATAAGCCATCGTCACCATGGGAGCCACACGATATACGCCTTGCAAGGGGTCTGCTGATGATTGTGTTTGTGGCTGCAGCATTTGACGACTCGAGTGGCTTGTTGAGTGCACAGGCATGAAACAACGAGTGTGATATCGGCTGATGACGAAAGATGATTATAAACATAGAAAAAGACAACAGAGAAAACGGAAAGAGGGTGGAGATATTTCATTCTCTTCTCCAGCTTTCCCGGAGGGATAATGACTAGGTGTGCTTTCATGTTATCTCTCCAGTCAACTTGTAACCTATGTTGTTGTCTTAAAAGATCGTTGAACTTTCTTATGTACATCTGTTTTTGAAAGCCCTTTCACGTCCTTTTGAAAGTTTTTCAACATTTTGCCAACTTTATTTTCACAGGAACGGTAGATAAATATTAATTAATAATTGAAGAAAGTACTTCGTCCATTGTGCATTCCATAGCTTGATCAAGCTGGTTTTAACTTGCATTACGCAATGAACGAGCAATTTATTCAACATTTGAATCTGATCCTTTGATGTTCCATCCACGTTCCATGTGTCACAGCACGCAAATCAGAATATGAAGCTGCACACACAGACACCAACAAAGTTGTGCCGTATTTAGGGCTGAACAAAAGTACACAAACGCCCATACAATTCTCTGGACATTTAAATTCGAAACTTGAAACTCTCTCATTTCAACTTTTCAATTTAATGAACGAAATATGTTTAAGTTTTCAAAATAATTTTCAAACTTAATTTTCAAATTTTATACCTTTTTCGAGTTTTATGAAAAAAATTTCACTTGTCCGCTGTTCGGAATCTCTACTGGAATCTCTTACAGAGTATTTTAAACTTTTTTTTATCAGTTCTCACCACCGCCTTTTGAAACTTTGCCATTAAATTTTCTTACTTAGGTACTTCATAGAGATTATTTTTTGTTTTTTCTTCAGAGTGTTCTACTTCATTCACAAGCTACCTTCTCCCGATTATTTTCATCAAAGAACAGAAGGCAGAAAACCTCTGCTGCAGCCCACTGAGTCGGTTCCTCCTTCATCAGCTCCTTGCCTCGGAGCATCCCGACAGCAACAAAGAGCCTTTTCGCTCTTGTGTTAACAGGATATGACGTAAATTGGGTTTCTAATGCAGCCTCCTACTTTAATGCTCCTTCTAACTCCTCTTTCCTTCCACTTCTACTTTCTTCCTTCTGTTTCTCACATTTGCATCTTTTCATAGCTTTTCTCTCTTTCGTGATATTTCGACTACGTCATCGTAAAAGAAACAATGACTGGAAGAAGTCTGAACAATTTTTCAAATGACCACCCTTCCACCCACTACCAGCAGATTGCCTAACCACAAGAGGTTCATTGCTTTTAAAGTCCCCTCCAAAGCTCTTTGAGGGCTTATGTTCAGAACGTGTTGTGTGTTGAAAAAGGAAATTTTCTTTCAAGCTGTTTTGCCGTGAATTCTATTTTTTGCGTCCCAAAAAATGCTTTTAATCTAATCTAAACTAACAAAGACATTTGTAACGCGCCTTTTAGTTAGCATTTGATCGCTGGAAGCTCGTGTGAGTCACTTATTTCAACCAGGATCAAAGTTGATTTCAGGCTTTTCAGACCTCATTTCCAGTTCTCGTTGCGGATTTTTTTTTCAAATTGTATCATCGAGTTGTCAACGTTGAAAGTGAAATGATTGAAAAGATATATTAATTCTCGAAGAAGTAAAAAGGAATATCTAAATTAATTTCCACATAAAACACAAAATAAATATGAAAAAACTAAAGTCAATTAAAAATAAATAATTTAATTATGACGAAAAATATTTTTCTAAAGTTCTGTTCTGAAACTTTCTAGTTTTTTTTAATTTATGAAAAACTATTGATTTGGGTAGCAAATAAGCAGGAATTGCATTATCATCTTTCATTCGTCTCAAGCTAGTTCTATATTTCTTCTAAATTTTCATTATTTCATTCGCATCTCCTTAATGGCCAGTTAATACGGCAAAGAATGGTTTGCATAAATAAGAGCTGTATATTCAAAAATGAAATTTGAATGTTTCTGCTTTCAAGTTGACAAGTATTCACGAAATCTCAACGAAACTTTAAAGCTACTAAAATTATAAATTTGAAAAAAGATTATAAATTTAAAATAACATAAATTCGAATTTTCAATTGTTTCGCCCTATCAACAGTAACTTCTTTTCAACATCCCGAAACATATGCAACCACAAAAACTCGATCCAGAGTTAATTTCATCACAGGAAGGACCTGAAAGAGAAATGATCAAAAGGTGCAAACATTTTAAGTCACCCAAAATTATTTTAATTAACTTTTTTAATTTAATTTCGAAACCAATAAAAAAACAAGTCTTCAAAAGCGCAGGAATTTTGAGTCAAATGTTCAAGAGTGCTTCCAAAGCAGGGTACGATTCAAATGTATGTCCTCGTATTAGGTAGATGCCGGAAAGTGCCTTATCAGGGGGAAACACACGACAAACCATTGCGACGTGGTGTAACATGATTAAGCCAATTCGTAGCAGATTTACAGGCGCTAGAAGATTGAACGTTTGTGCACCAAACGTACAAGAACACACGTGCATACACTTGTGGAAAGATTCCTTTGAGCAAAAAGTTTGAAGAATTGTCTGAGAGGCGGTTTGACTGCTTGCTACTTTTCGACGTCATGAATAAGGTTTTTGAGAGTACCGTAGAAAAGGGTTTTGTGAAATAGTGGTATGCATGAGGTGGTATGTATGAGGTGGTGTGTATGAGGTGGTGTGTATGAGGTGGTGTGTATGAGGTGGTGTGTATGAGGTGGTGTGTATGAGGTGGTGTGTATGAGGTGGTGTGTATGAGGTGGTGTGTATGAGGTGGTGTGTATGAGGTGGTGTGTATGAGGTGGTGTGGATGAGGTGGTGTGTATGAGGTGGTGTGTATGAGGTGGTGTGTATGAGGTGGTGTGTATGAAGTGGTGTGTATGAGGTGGTGTGTATGAGGTGGTGTGTATGAGGTGGTGTGTATGAGGTGGTGTGTATGAGGTGGTGTGTATGAGGTGGTGTGTATGAGGTGGTGTGTATGAGAGGGTATGTATGGAAGGGTGTAGTCGAGGTGGTGTGAGTGAAGCGGAAAGATGAAATGGTATTTGTGAGTTGGTGTATGTGATAAAATGAACTTCAAGGAATGTAATATATGAGTTGATGTGTGAGATGATGTTTGTGGTAAAGTATGCATAGTTATGGGGTTTCATGAAGTGGTATTGGGGCAAGAAAGTCTTGATAAAGTAGACGTAGAAAATATGTTGAAAGGTTTTTGACAAAAGTTGTAAAAATGAGGTTTGATTACTGATTGATTATTGGTTGTTATAGAGAAGACTTTGGAGCTACGTGTTGAAACCATTAAATTCAGAGTACATTTAACTTTTTTGCATTCACCGTCCTTTTGTGATACCGTCATGAAAGCGCAGAAACACTTTGAATAAGCATTCAATTGAGCTTTGTTATAGCAATTGAAGTAAAAAAGATAAAACTCAAAAGGAAAGAGGCGCAAGGGGGCGCCTTTTAATTGCACGCCATTATTATCAGGACGTGTGTAATTAGATGTCACCCCGAAATTCAAAATTAATTGGAACTTTTCGACACATTTATTTTTACAAAAAAACACTTTTGATTTTCTATTGCTGAAAAAATCTAATTTTAGAGTCAACTTTGAAAGCTTTCACTGCGCAAGTATTTTTCGAAAATATTTTTGGGTTTCAAATGAAATAAAATCGAAACGAACGAAAAATTGCTAATTGTGAGATGTGCAATTGTTTGTTGAGTCTTTTTATACACTCATCTTCTCTTGAAAATTTCCATTGTACACTTTATAGTACCCTTACACTGAGTTTCCATGTGATATTTATTTATGGTGTTATCTTTTTCACACTGAAAGTAAAAAGCAATCATCGTGCTACCGTGACCTAGGGCTCTATAAGCACAGCAACAAGCGACGCCGCTCTTTTGAGAATGCTTTTGAACGCTTGCATAAAAGCGCTATATAGGTGAATTGATTAAATTAGTCCAAATAAAGGTCAGAATGGATTTTACCCATGGGCGAAAAGTTTTCAAATCAACCTGATTGGAGTTCCAAGAGAAATGAAACTCTGAAACTATGTTTAAAATTTTCTAACTTACTCTGTGATTTTAAATATACACGAAGAGAGATGAATAGAAGGTCTATAATTTATTGAGTAAACACCTAAAACTCTTTCTAGACAATGCCGCTTTCAAATTATTAGTTTCTTTGCTTATTCAGCTCCGCTTCCATAATTGAAACTATTCGTAGCATGGACTCGTATGCTCTCATCTCTTTACGCTGGTTGTCTTTTAATAAAAGATAAGTCTTCAAAATCTGCACTCTCATGTTTAAAATAAAAACAATTTCTCGCCTACCTACTTAGCCGACCTTTTTAAGTTGCCTCCTCATAAGGGACTGAGATCTTCTACTTAGTCTCATTTTTTAGAATCTAATTCTAAAATAATAATGAAAAAATAATAAACCTGCAACTCTATTTTCCCAATCTTACCACTGTTAATTCTCTACTTTCTTTTTATGAAACTTTTAAAACGTTGTTGTTCAAATATTTCGTATCAGAGGCGTTCTTGAACAATGTGCAAGCAGCGTTATACAAACGCTTTGATAAGATTTGACAAAACATTCCTTCCTCGTCTTCTCAATACTCAACAAGCTCATAATACTCATTGTTCATCATTTTTTATTTGAACTTTTTTTTTGCCGTTTGTTTTAAGTTCAATGCTGACTTTTATGACTGATAACATTCAGTTCTCGCATATTTTTATGTTTTCTTTTTTAGTTCGATTGTTTACCATGTTTTTGTAACACTTCCAGCGTATGTCTGGACTTGATCTAATAAAGACTATTTAAAAGAAGAAAAAAAGATTAGATTAAACTTTCTGCGACTACTCTGCAACCTCCCACCAAAGCTTTCGATTTGAAGTTTGAAGTTTCAGATTCTCACAAAAGTTCTTCTCACGCATAACTCTTGCTCTTTCTTCTTCGCATTGGTCACCTTGGAACTAGGAATCAATTTACAAAGTCTGAACTCTCAGTTAAAAAAAACAAATAACACACAAACTTGAATATTTCATTAAGTTGCCTTTCGCAAGAGCTTCCACCCATTCCCACTTTTTCATGGCACCCTTCCATATACCATGCTGATTTCAAATCTTCCTACCCTCATGGGACCTTCCCTCTCCTGCTTACACACACTAAATCACTACTTCGTTTTCGTGAAGCCCTCAAAACTTTATTGTTCGAAGCAACGCTATAAAAATATTCCGATTAGATCAGATCACTCTTCGCTGTTAAAAAAACAACTCCCTTTTGAAAGAATAAACTAAAAACTCCTCCACCACCAAAATGAGTGGTAACTCGAACTTGTTGCAAGCGGAAGGATAAGCTACATCACCTAGCTGAGGAGTGGGTCTTCTGTTTATGTGATTTTAAATTCAGATGAACACCTCTCGCTAATTAAATTGTTAACATAGTAGTAAAATAATTCTCCACAGCTTTTGTGAGTACGCAGGCATCATACCGAGCTACTGAGATGACCATCTTTCAAGCGTCACGAGTCTGAGAACGTTGTTTTATTAAAGGCAAAAGCGTGATTGACCCTCAGAGGCTCGTGAGTTGTTCGGCAGGTTGAAGAGTGTTTCCATCTGGTGGCACAGGTATAGATAGCTTTGTGCTGGACGATTGATGACAACGTCTTTTTTGCAGGCGTCTCTGACGTACACTCAGCTACATGCACACCTGCCCATCCTCATGCCCAATCTAACTTTGTTTTTATTCATATTCATTACCATTATTTATTCATTTTAATTCATTAATTCATTATGAATCATTAATTAATTCTTATTTATTTATTTATTATTATTTTTTACTCATTATTATCCATTTATTTATTATTTATTTTCCACTTTCTTATAAATTTAGTAAATTCGATTAATTAATTTACGTTTTCATTATAATTACGTATCAATTACTTAGCGATTATTTTTTCATTAATTTCTCATTATATTCAAATTTGTTTTTTTGTTTTTCAAAAATATTTAAAGATTTAGGAATAATTATTAGAATATAGTTATTTAAAAATCACTCTGAAAATTTGGTTAAAGTGAGCGCTACGCAACTGTTAGCTCAGGCAGGCCTACCTGAAGTGACAGCTGTCATCAGACTTCTGAATATTGCTCAATCCTTGCCAACCTCCGTTGTGGCCAGGTGTTCAGGAGTCAGCCTGGTGCCCTTGGAACTTGTAAGCCTTGAAACTTTCTAACTCCTCCAAGAGTCCTCAAGCCGTGCCTCTGTGCCTCATGTGTTCTTTGGCATCCAAGCGCTCTGCAAGTGGTTGCTACGCGTCCAGTTCAAGCCTTGGAAATGATCCCTTGAAAGATTCATTGGCAAGTATTGAGTGTGACGCATGTTCTTGTCAACATTGAGGTCCAAAGAAGCCATCAATATTCCGCTTTCTCGAAATTTATTTTTTCTCGATTGCCTGCTTTCATTCTTCTTCTTTCTTCATCGCTTCTCAAGCCTTCCACAAGGCAGGAATGACAGCACACGCTGTCACGAGTGATTATAATTGCGTAAATGTTTGGAGAATTTCAATTTAATATGTTTTTCATGTAAAATACATACTTTAAATGAAATTTATAAATTATTTAAATTGATTTAAAAAAATAGAAATCACAAAAAAACACCTTTTTCGGGCTACACTGAGCTTCCACATTTTTTCCCATTGGAGCAGCACCAAAGTGGCAACGCATGTCGGAAATCTTTCTTACGATTTGCATCCGTCCAACTTTGGCGGACCCTGATTGTGAGCCTACGTTACAGTTTAAAACCTACAAGTCCAACTGAATAATAATAAAAAAATCTTGTTGGGTGAGTTGAAATTGTGTTGGGTGAGTTGAAATCGTGTTAGGAAAGTTGAAAAGTGTTGAGTATGTTGAAATCTTGTTGAGTGAATTAGCAATCGATATTCAAGTAGGGATTAAAAGCATGAAGGTTTCATTGGATGCTGATTTCATCCAGTGTCGCTATAATAATATTCGTGTTTGTAATTGTAATTGTAATGTCGCACCTTTCAATCGAGCAAAGGGCGAGAGATTCTGTAATTTCTTAAAATTCTTGAAAGGGCAAAACTATAAGTTTTAGAGAAGATAAATATTTCGTAGTTAATATTCGGAATTCAAACTTTTGAATGGTTTATAAGAATATTTTGAAGCAATAAGATGAATATAGCAGCTAAAAAGTCCACACACGTCTGCGCATTACGGAAGCTTTCCTAATGTCTTCTCTGTTTTCATTATTTCGGAATTTTTTTTCACATGTGTGATTTATTTTTCAAACAACTTTCAAAAGTTCTCTCTTGGTCCAAGATCACTCAATAGCTTAAAAATCACTTTTTCATATTATTACGTTGACGAAAATAGAAAAATGTTCGGTTATTATATCATCACGGGAAGTATGCGGAGATTTTGAAAAGATTTAATTTTTTTTTAAATATATTAAAAACACCAGCAAGTATGGACACATAGTGGAAGGCTTGAAACACCTTGCATCTTTGCAAGTACTGACACTCAGCAAGGCTTTCAGCACCTCAAGTGGAGTATCATTCGATGTTCCAAGCTCGAGCAAACATTGCTACTTCAAGCTCCTTTCCCAAACTTCCGCTCCATTCCGAGATTGTTCATCACGTTCTGACAGTTGAATCTTGTGGCTAGTCTTGAAGCTATGTTTGAAATTAAGTTTGAAATTCAAGAAGGTGTGATTCTCGTGCAAATGTGATTGTTCAAACTCAATCAAAAACTTATTAAACGATGCAAGAAGTGCCAGTTGATGAAATGTTCTATCAAGCTGCAACCTCAGCCGCTAGTCTCTCTCCTAGGTGTCCCGCAGCAAGCGAAACCATTTTTCAGGATCCAAAGTCAACTCCTGAAGCATAATGATTAGTGAGTCTGGGGCTCAGGGTTCGATTCCCGGCTAAGATTAGGTTTGAGTTGTAAAATGCGGCAACTCAAGTGAAAAACTGCTAGTGTGGTCCAACAGCCTTCAATAACGTTTTTCTGAAAAGGCTCTTGATCTATGAATGACAGATTTTTTACAATCGCATTAATCTAATCTAATCTAATCTAATCTAATCTAATCTAATCTAATCTAATCTAATCTAATCTAATCTAATCTAATCTAATCTAATCTAATCTAATCTAATCTAATCTAATCTAATCTAATCTAATCTAATCTAATCTAATCTAATCTAATCTAATCTAATCTAATCTAATCTAATCTAATCTAATCTAATCTAATCTAATCTAATCTAATCTAATCTAATCTAATCTAATCTAATCTAATCTAATCTAATCTAATCTAATCTAATCTAATCTAATCTAATCTAATCTAATCTACTCAAGACATTTAGCCCTATGTTCATAAGCGCTCAATTAATTTTTAAGTAGATTTTGTTAGCATTTCAATTTGGGAAATCGAGTTACTGTTACGGTAAGATAATTCCAAAATGTTATCTTCCATGATCATATGACACTCAGAACTTTTATTTAAAAAATAAGTTAATTCTGAAAATTTTGTGCCATGAAACAATTGACAAAACCTAGGCTTTTCATTATAATGCAATTTTAAAATAATTCTTCTAAAAAATCTAGACACGTTTTCCAGCATCGCCATATTCCAGCAACTATTATAGAAATCAATTTATGAGCTTTTTAGAAAGAGAAAAAAATTATTTGGGAAGTTTAAAGCCCTATTCTATTCATACTCTTCTGATCCGAGTCTTATTTTGACCTAAACTACGGTCGCTTATTTTCAGAAAACTTAATCCAGTTTTTGAGACTGTTAAAAAAAACAAAATGAACTAGAAAACAGGAAACACAAGTATCGCTCAAAATAAATGTATCGCTCAAAATAAATTTATCGCTCAAAATAAATTTATCGCTCAAAATAAATTTATTGATCAAAATAAATTTATTGATCAAAATAATTTTTTTAAAAAATATTTAAAATAAATTAAATTCTTACATTAAACTGAAAAATCTTGCAAACTACACTGAAATACTATTTATAATGAACCGAAGTACTAATCTAATCCAATCAACAGATTTTCAACACGCCCTTCAGCACACTGTTCAATGGCGCTTACGTGGAAACGGTTTTACTCACTGTAGGCTACCGGAGGACTGGACACTCTAGGACGGCATCTGTACTTTAATTGAGTTGCCGCTTTTAGAGCTAAAACCTGGGCTTATCCAATCACATTTTACAGCGAAGTAAAGGAACAAAGTCAAATTTAGCAAAACTGAAATGTCATAAAAACCCGGAGTGAAAATTAGGAGCAAACTTGAGCATAGCTTATAATTACATTAAAATGTGTGATGTTGGAAATGCCACAGAAATAGCAAAACTCAACATTTTAAAGCAAAGCCAAACAAGCTGAAACTTCTGTTACTGAAAGTCCAGATCGACTCTTAAGAGCAGAATTGACTATAGAATCAACATGCGAACATGAAAAAATTAGAATGAAATAATTGGTTATGACCATATCCAATAACCATCGAAAAAGGATCCACTCTTGTTGAGATGTAGTCACAATGACTAAGAACAATAATTAAAAATAAGTGAATGGAATTTTAACTTGAATTTTACAATGGAGTTAGTAGCATTTAAGCATGAAACTTAACAGATGCAGCACAATTTCACTTAGTCATCTCAAACCTTTCGACACTGGCTGCTTGCATGCACCTTACCACTGTAGATTGCTGACTCATGGTGTTTTTGTTGCCTCATACAACAACATTAAACAAACAAATAAAAGCAGAAGTTTGAAACATTTAATTAAATTTGAATGCTTGATAGAAAAACAACTGGAAATGATTCTTCTGAGTCAACGGCCTTGGAATTGAGAAGAACAAAAAAGCAAGCATGTGACGCTGGAATCATAATACTGCCTTCCACGGCTAATTGGAAGCTTCAGAAAAAAAATGATGATTTTTGTTGAAAAGAATGAAGGTTGAATGAATGCTTTGTTGCTGTCGTTGTTTGTGGAGGTTTTTGTTGATGTTGTTGTGGAGGTTGTTGCTGTCGTTGTTTGTGGAGGTTGTTGTTGATGTTGTTGTGGAGGTTGTTGTTGATGTTGTTGTGGAAGTTGTTGTCGATGTTGTTGTGGAAGTTGTTGTCAATGTTGTTGTGGAGGTTGTTGTTGATGTTGTTGTAGAGGTTGTTGTTGTTGTTGATGTTGTTGTTGATGTTGTTGGTGATGTTGTTGTTGATGTTGTTGTAGAGGTTGTTGTTGATGTTGTTGTTGATGTTGTTGTTGATGTTGTTGTGGAAGTTGTTGTTGATGTTGTTGTGGAGGTTGTTGTTGATGTTGTTGTGGAGGTTGTTGTGAAGGTTGTTGTTTTTTGTGTAAATAGTTTTTGTTTGGGGAAACCAAGATTAGCTAAATTAAAAAAAACTTCCAAAAGGTGGGATCCATATTGGTAGTAATACTATCACTTTTTTATTAGGCAATCTACTGTTTGCACCCAGTGCTCATAGCGAAATAATTTCATCCTCTTCTTTTTAGTCCAGTCACGAGGCATTTCGCCATCTGCCAGTCTCCCTAACTCCATTAGAAATACTCGCTTTGAACGCGATTTTTTCAGTCGAATACGGTAACACCGATCGAATGGACACCAACAAACAGTTGGTGTTCAGCTGGTGATCTCTGAATCCTTTGGTCTTCAGGCCATCGAAAAACTGCCATTCTGAAAAACGTCTGTTCTGGTGTTTAGGAAGGGGTGTTGGTAGTGGTGGAGAGTGAAGAAAGGGGCTAGTTTGGACATTTTTACTGGTTTTCTACTGGTCTCCTACTGGTCTCTTACTGCCCTCTTACTGGTCTCTTACTGGTCTCTTACTGCCCTCTTACTGGTCTCTTACTGGTCTCTTACTGGTCTTTTACTGGTCTCTTACTGGTCTCTTACTGGTCTTTTACTGGTCTCTTACTGGTCTCTTATCAGCGGAAGATGTTCCGTAGAAGACAGAGTGATTAGCAGCTGGAAGGCAATATCGAAGTTAACGTCTTTAAATGCCTTCCGCGGTTTAAAAGACTGGCAGAAGTGAATACTAATGAAGTGTTTGGACTGAGGTGCTGCTGAAACTTCCAATTCAATTTTTTCACTTTTGGAATAATTGGAAAGGAATTTTTAAGAAATTGTTAACATTTGAGTCCAACCATGAAGAGCAAAGTGTCCGCCTGCAACGCCCGCTCGAGGCGTTATATCCTACTTCGGAACTTCCAAAAAAAAATTTTCGTAAGTTTAATTAGAATTATAATTGAAAACACGAAATAAAACTGTTATTCGTTAGCTTCAACTTTCAGCAGAACAACTTTAATGAAAAGATTGTGTTGATTAATTTGCTCACAAGACCTGGCCATAAAGATCGGAAGGCCAAAAGGTTCAAGTGCCAAAGCTTTGTGGAAAGGTTGACAGTCAGTGTTGAAGTGGGGCTCATTTGGAGAGAAGTTTAAATTCAATTATGAAGGGTTTGGTCGATTTGTTGCAGCCTTTGAAAAAACATTCTTATTCCACGTTAATGATGCTAGGTGTAAAAGCAACATGTTATAATCAAATCTTTATGTAAAATTTTAATCAAAAGCCTACAAACTCTTGTTGGTTGTTCCAGCCGTCGCAGTTTAATTGGCTTGTTGAAGCAGGAGGCCTTGTCGTGGCGCTGGAAATGTGTTTCGAAAACATTAAACTGGCATTTCAACTGTGAAAAAACAACGAGGGAAACATGACGAGCAATAAATTTGCTCGAAAACGCCATGTTAAACCGGTTGAAAATTATGTCAAAAAAAAAACAATTTAGGTTTAAAATGCAGGTTTTAATGATGGTGTCAAGTGGACATAATGTATGTTCTTGAAGGCTTACTAGGGTTATAATTTCCATTCTCATTTATCTTTATTTCGTCTATATATCAACATTAGACCTATTTTTGTCTTAGAAAATTTGACGCTACAAGATTAAACGTGAAAAGGTTCTCTGGAAAAATTAATTTACGTGAATATATTACATGGCGTTAACTGATTTTGAGTTGAAAATCAAATAGATTTGGTTTTATAAAAAAACCGTTCACGTTGGAAAAGGATTTTATGTAGCAAGGCGGTGTAATCAACGGCTTATCATATGAGGTTTAACTAGCCGCTCTATTCAGTCGCACTTTCAAACACGGAAATGTTTTTAATTAGTTTCAAAATTAAAAAAAAATTCATATGGGAACAATTTAGAAGAAATTGTAAGCTGGTGGTGGTAAGAAGGACTCCAACGTTGAATCTCACTGCCGAGATCCGATGGAGCATTTGGGAAGGTTTGGTGGAGCTCATGAATGGAAGAAACAAAACAACGAAATAATAAAACTAAAAAAAAATTAATAATTTCGGAAGGCGAAGGGTTGTGGTGTGTGGAGAGTGGTCGCTATGCGTGGTTGGAGGAGGTGGAACATAGTTTACATGGCGACCTTCTCCGCCTTATTGAAACGATACCTTGGAAAGCTCATTTGGTTGTTGTTTTGAGGGAGGTTTGTGGCTTGTGCTACTCAACTAGTGGACCGTGGCATTCCGTATAGCGACTGTTTGCCCAAATTTCCGTTTTTGGCAAGCAAAATCACAACTGCATTGAAATATTTTATGATTCCATAGAAAAATAAATAAAACACAAAAGAAAATCAAAGAATTAATATTATTCAACAAAAACTATGCAATGTTATGTTTTAAAGACTAGCTTTTTATAACTATTTAATTGAAGTTAAACAAATATGTACATGAATAATAACTAATTACAACGCAAAGTACCACCACCACAACCACCACCACCACCACCACCACCACCACCACCACCACCACCACCACCACCACCACCACCACCACCACCACCACCACCACCACCACCACCACCACTACAACCACCACCACCACCACAACCACCACCACCACAACCACCACCATCACCACCACCACCACTACCACCACCACCACCACCACCCCCATCACCATCACTACCACCACCACCATCACCACCACCATCACTACCACCAAGACCATCACCACAGCTCTATGGACTCAGTTTCCAGAATGTCTTCCAGACATCCCAGCTTTGATGCACGTTCCCGTCAAAGCCAGTGCGGCAGCATGATGGGTTCCTACCTAAGTGGCACAGGCTTCCAGGCCAACAGCGCCGACAGAAGAAGGTCCACAGAAGCCTCACTAGGCGGGGGCAGCATCGTCCTGCCTACACAGTTTGACCTGCCAGGCATCCACATCAGTCGTATAGAAACTCTCGACTTCGACGACGTGTCGGTTCTCTCAGGCTTCGGACAACTGGGCCCTCGCAGGTACATCATCATCGAAAGCGACGGTTCAAGTGACCCTTCAAAGATGTCCATTATGAACTCTGAATGCTCTTTCTCTGTCTGCAGCCGCAGCAGCAAAAGCAGAAGCAGCAGAGACTCCAGCAATTTCAGCTCCAGGTGGGACTTCCCTAAAGATACCGAGTGGGAAGTGAACGCCCAAAATAAGTCTGAGTTTTCAAACACCCATTTGAATCCACGTCACGCTTCGCTCTCTTCCGCCACGCCATCCAACTTCAATTCCAGCTTCCTCTCTCCCTCCATGCCTCGCAAAGGCTCCACTGTCACTTTCGACACAAACGACCAAAATTCCACCAGACGCCACTCTTCGCCAGCACCAGGCCTAAAAAAAAAAGAGAGTCTTCATCATCCTGCCACAGATCCCTCGAATGACACTCTGAATCCTTGCTTCAGAGACTCCAAAAACGACTGGTACGCTTTCAATCAGTCTTCGAGCTACGCCAATTCTACGTATAGGAAAAAAAGTGCAGGCGATCAGTCGCTGATGTCGATGGTGATTGACGAGAATGATGGAGACGAGGAGGAGTATTGTGATGGCAGTAAAAGTAAAGAAGATTTAAAAATCAGCTCTGTGCGACAGATTCCGAAGTTTCAGCAAAACAGGAGAGGCAAGGGAGGTGCTTGGACAACGTCGAGTCAGCAAGCGATTGCCCGTAGGATGTCCACAATGACTGCTTCAAGTCAACAAAGCATGATGACGCCCAAGAGACGAATGTCGTTGTGGCAGGTGGTGCAGGAGTCGTGTGAGGACTCTGAAACCTCCGTCACAAACCCTCTGTCTTCGGAGTCTTTCAACAATTCCAGCCTAGATTCTCCATGCCGTAAAGAACCATTCGGTAGAAATTCGAGAAGTGACTCCATTTTCACAAACTTTTTAAAAAACAAAATTGTTAAATCAAACATCAAGTTCAATTTGATAACGAACAGCTTCGATAAGTCCGACTTCTTTGGTAAGGTTGAACCCGACGGCGAGAATAAAGCACTTTCGAACGAAGATGCCGTTTCGGATAAGAGCCACAAGCCCAAAGATGGAGCCTCTCGCTTCAGCATCTTGGCAAACTCCATTCTGTCCTCCATTTATGGAAAGTCACCAGAGAAAAATCCTCCTTCCCATGACCAAGCTTTCAGTTCCACGCCACTCAATGAAAGCTCGCTAGTTAAGGAGACCCAAGCAACTTCTGATGCAGCCTTGAAGCATATAGCAAGCCAGCCCACCTCACAAACGACTGTTTCCTGAAAGCATATGCACCGCCATCCGCTTAATTAAGATTTCTTGTTCCTTGTGATAGTTGCTTAGTCTATTTTTGTAATTATTTGTCACCTTAGGCGTCTGGGTGTTAGAGATGTACCTGAATCACTGAAAAAAACTACTTGATCAGCTGTTGGCTGCGCATGCTCGTGTGGGCGCGCGTGTCAGAGGCATCAAGTTGCAGGCTTTAAAAATGCTTTTTGTTCCATTTTCTTGCTCGAAATTTAGGAAATTTCATTTGAAAATTTGTCACAACTGAACAAATGGTTGCCATGACAACTCTCGATCACTTGATAGCCACTTGAGGACAATGAAGCGATGCATGCGTTTCAAATGTGTCCGTAACCTTGAATAATTCACAGCTTTGCATCCAGAAATTTTTGAAACATCACAACGAGACTCAACTTCCCTCGTGGAGGGTAAAGTGACGCTTTGATTTTAAAGCAGAGGGTTGTTGTGCATTTATGCTTTCGGGTGCTTGTTGCTTGTTACCTCGTGTGCGCACGCAAGGCGCTTGTCAATGGTGCTTATGGCGTTTTGGAGATGTTTACTAAAGATTTTTATTGGGTATGGCTTGTAATTCAGTTAATTAAAAAAGTGGTTGTTTTTTCTGGTTATTTCATTGTTAACTTATTTTTATAAAAATTTTAAAAAAGATATAACTTTGGAAACGTTTAAAGTTTTTTCCTTAAACGTTAGCGAGGCAGCGTTACATTTGGGAGGGATGAAGAGGAAGAGGAGGGGATGTGAAGTTTAATGTAAATATAGCCTTTGAAATCTAACATGACCATATTTCGACTTGCACGGTGCAGCAGGAGTAACGATAAAAAGACGTGTTTGAGAGAGCGACATTTTTTAAGTGAACTACAAAACATTTTCATGATTCGTCTTCATCTTGTTGATAGGTACTCAAACTCTCCATGCTGCAAGGCGCTGGCGTTCATTTATATAAAAACACGTACCTTGGAAGTCGAATATATATTTTGTTTGTTATTCAAAACGAAAATAGTTGAAATTATTTTTGCGAGAGGGACTCGGTAGTTCGTAATGGGTTATTTAAAAAGATATTAAAAGACAATTCAATACAAATTCTATAGACTTGTGTGCATCTATTCAATTGTAGAGCAGCGTTAAAACACTGTTTGTTTTGCTGATAAGCAAGTGCAGCAAGGATGAAAATTAAAAAACGAATTATTTTTTTGAAATCTACTCTAATCTAATAATAATATTTCATAGTGAGTTTTTACCATGGTTCAAAAGCCCTCCCAGAAGAACGCCTATAATCGTGTTTGGGCTTCTAGGTGACCAAGCCATATCAGCATATTCTTTGCTTGAGTTGTCATTTTTATAACTCAAACTTGAGGTAGGCCGGGAATCGAACCTTCAGTCGAGCTTTACAGCCAAGTCCCCTCAGCATTTGCCCAAGCACAAATATAAGTTCTTGGCATCAAGGACACTAACAGTACCGCCAGAGATTTGCTTCTGCACCCCAAAATAGTCCAGCAAGCCACTTGTGCTTTGAAAGCTATTAAGGATCAATGCATTTTCAAACGTCAACTCATCACATTGCTTGCGTTTGAATCTTCACACCTCATCTTCAAAGCTTTGATGTTGTATTTTTGATAGCTATTTCAAGCATTTTTGCGTGTCGTTTCGTTCGACTGACCAGAAATGTTTGATGAAACTGAACTTGATGTCAAATGATATGCTCAAAATGTTTTAAGGACCTTTTCAATTTGGGAGCATTTATTTGTTTTTTACCCATTGAAGTTGCTCCAATTACCTTCGTCGACTTGATCATACTCTATGCGTGTCGTTTGTACTGTAACCAGGACTTTCATGTTTCCGTTGGTTCATATTAAAAAAACTCTCCAACTTAATCCTTTTTCATAATCCTCCTTGTGAGTTAAGATGAATAAAGTTTGTTTACTTATTCTTGGAAGCTTCCATTACAGCGTACAATCTCAATACAGGCTTCGACGTAATTCAACAACCATTCCACGTCGGAGCATACAAGCGAAGGCTTTATTTCAAGCATGTGTTTTGAATAACCATTCACAATGGTTTAAGTAGGTTAAGTCAATTAGTATCCTTATGAAATCCTTTCATGCAATACCTCAGTGATCGCATGCAATGCTTCGCTAGGCTAAAAATCTTCAAAACTTATTTATGTTCGAATTTTTAAACATGAAATTTTAAAGAGGGGAAAACAAGAAAAAAGTTTTCAAACCAAATCTTTTGATTCACTTTTGATAACAAATGAGCCCAAGCTAATTCTTCAAAATTTTCGAAAATTATTTCTTCATTTCGAAAATAATAACTTGAAGTTTATTGAAATCAAAAATGAAACAACGACGATATTTTTAAGCTCAGCAATCGGAACTGAATGCACCTCAGTCCATGGCTGCTTTTTTTACTTTCCATGCAAACAAGTCAATAAATAAGGATTTTGCGAAAGACCCAAACGAGCCTAATTTTCTTCGAGCACATCAAAGGGCGCTCCGAGATGTGGTATGCAACAAGCGCTCTTTGGTCATACAAGCTTCTTTATTAGTGCATTTCAGAACAGCCACTAATAAAGCTTAAATTGCTCTTATTTATTAAATGACCATGGTCCTCTGTTACAGGAATAGCGGGGAAATAAAAAATGGATGATGGCGTTTGGCCATTAATTTTGTTAGAAGTTCATAGATGGCCTTTTCAAAGTATTTTATCTTGAGACATTCAATCGAAACCTTGCATTGCTTCAAAATTGTTTGAAACGTCTAGGAGCTTCTCAGTTATTTAATTTGAATGAAAATTGCTGGCAATAAATATTTCATCATCTGCGGAGGAGCTCAAACCAAGTTTGAAGTGTCATCTTGTTGGCGGGGTGCTGGACACGAAGGAGCATCAGCCCAGTCATACAGTGGTATTAAAACCTCAAATTTATTTTTTTTATTTCAAGAGTTTATTCCATTATAAGCCCTATTTATTGAGAATTTTTCCAACCGACTTTGAAATTTGAAAAATCGAAATTGTAGTTCACTTTTTGGTAAGAAAAACGTCACCATCGCATTTCTATATGCTATTCATAAATTCCAATTTTTCTATATTTTTAAAAGTTCAAGAAAACATTCATTTGTGCTCTAAAAGTGAAGGATAAATTGATGAGGAACGCATGCTAATGAGAAATAAAAAGTATTGACTGCTTGAAGATTGCCTAATTTTATTCTCGAATATACAATTAATCTTTCGAATTTAAAAAAAATTATAAATAGTGGTTGTTCACAGGTTTCAATTTTAATATTTATTAGCGCTTCTTCAAGGGGATTATCTCTCAACGTCCACACCAAGACATGAATGCCCTATCGACGGATTTTTATTTGACAACCTTCAAACTGTCATTTCTAGTTGCCAGTTCTCTTTTCGAACGCAAAAGAAGGTTTGATTTTTGGAATATTAAACAAATGCTTCAAACGAGATTACGCATTCTTGATGCGTCTTGAACTCATGTTAAATGAGCAAATGTCTGCAGAGAAGCTCAAGCAGGATGGTTGACCAGGACAGCGTGTGCTTGTCTACTCGAAAGTAGCCTTGCGATTGTCATTAGAGGTGATCAAAAGATTAATTTCGTCTCATGGCCAGGAATAATTAATCTTTCCAACGATTGATAGCTCTTATTCTCTGTTAAGTGATATTACTTTCTATGTGCTCTTCACAGAGTTTTACGAAAAAACCGTGCAAGCGACCAGCCATTATCGCAACATGAATCTTCACGTCAGCATTATCATTTACATCCCTCGATGCAGCCATACGGAATGAAACAGGAAGCAAAAACTGAAAATTCAATTTTGAGTTTTTTCTCAGAATGCTCAATTGTAAAGATTTAAAATAATTTCAACACGCCGTTTAGTATTTTACTTTCTTCGAGCTAGTAAAAGCTTTTAGAAGCTTCATCAAGATTTTAAATCTCTTTTTTGCGAATTATTTTGAAGCGTTTCCAGCTTTTTTATTTATCTTACTTTTGTGAAAATTAACAAACAAATTGATAAATAAATAGAATAAAAACCACTTTTTATCAGCAATAGGTTGTATAATATGCCAATATAATGTGTGATACATTTTGCAAATTGAAACTTGAATTGAATTTTGCATGAAAAAAATGTATATACTCCAAACAACCACAATTATTCACCACCCACGAAGCTACTTGGAGACACAAAAGCTAGGAAGCCCGTAGCACACAGTCACAAAATCATCTCTTTTAGCCTTGAAATCTTTCTTTGCAAACCTTTCAAAAAGCTTTGATGAATCTTTACTTGTCGTTTTGTCCTCCTCCTCTTCTTTTTCTTTTTTGTCATTTTTAATACTCTTCTGCTTGTCTTTGGGCGACTTTTTTCTCTTGGATTCTTTTTCTTTCTGTTTTTCTCTTCCATTTTCTATCGTCACGTCCTGTGTATCTTTTACTTTCCTGTTTATCATTCTCACCACCACCTCTCCACTCTTGTATCTATTCTCCAGGAAATCTTGAGCAGTGAAAAAGAGATTTGAAAAGTTCTGACATTGCATCTACAACCTATAATTCATTTTAACTTTCACATTTAAATAATTCCGAATATTCATAAAACCCTCTCACTCCAGGATATATAAAATAATTTCTCGGAATCTCAATTGATCACTCATGAAAACACACGAAATTGCCTGCAAAACCTTTTAACAAGCAGTCCAGCTTTCTTGAGTTTTCCTGCAGTGAAGTGATTGAGTGGTTGAGAAGAACACAAGGACATCCTGCCACACTCAACACGGCTGCCATTTCCACCGGACAAGAGAAGCAAGTGAGAAGGCTGCAAAGTTGGTAGCATTGGAGTTGCTGGAGCTGTTGCTAGCTTGGTAGATCCAACATTAATGAGAACGCAAGCATTCATGGTGACGTGACGCTATCATGAAAGCTTGGAACGATGCAATAAATCATTACACGGCATGAAGAGACAGCACAAGCACAAATGACACGTGCAAGAGTGAAGAAATTCTCACCGCCTGTCTCCATGCCTCAAGAGGCCCCTGCTGAAGCTCTGGTGGCTGAGACATCGGTCTAGCAAAACCATCAAAGGAACTTCTGCAAGGACGGAGTAAAGGTTGTTGTGGTGTGCTTCTTCTTCTTCTTCTTCTTCTATGTGGTGAGTTACGCTATGATAAAGCCTAATTGACTCTACCTAGCTGTTGCCTTGTGATTGTCTTAGAAATTTTTTGTTATAATTGTTGGTTGTTGTGTTGCGTTGTTGTGAGATCTCTTAGTTGTTTTGTTATGAGCTGAAGTGTTTTTTATTCAGTTATGAGAAGGTTGTTGTGTGTGGCGGTTATTGTTTTTAATAGTTTTTCAAAGTTTTGCCGTTGTTTGCATGTTATTTTTGGCATTGGCGTATAAGAACATTCATAAATTGCTTCCAAACAATCATTTTGCCTTTTAAGTTTTCAACAATAATTTCGTGGGCGGCAAAAGTTGTTTAAGCAAACATTTTTCCATCTAGGAACTTCTTTCGAGACGGTGATTGAATGGAAAACGATTGAACATGAAAGGTGGACTAATAGATATAAGTCAGTAATTACTGGAGAGATCAGAGGAGAGTATGGAGGAGAGGGAGATGGGAAGCTGGTTGCAGAGGCTGATGACGATTGGTCCTTCCTCAAAAAACAGCTTTTCCATTTCTCGCTCACTAACGGTTGTTGTGAGTAATAATGGTGTTTGAGGCTTTCAAGCAAGATTGAAATTGTATCATTGAAGAGTTTACAGTTAATAAATCAATAAATAAAAATTAAAGTGATGAATAACAACAAGAATTTGTAATGATTTAAATAATAACAATTCGATGATAATGATGATAGAAGTGTGGGCGGGTAATAAGGTGGCCACGAAGCCACGTGACAAGCCTCACAGCACCTGGGAACGTATGTTTGGTCGGCATAGCCATGCACTGACTGTGACCTTGCGGAACGGTCCTTCATGAAGGAACTCAAAACTCCCTGCAGAGAGGCCCCTGATGGGTGGTTGCAGGAAGGTGGAAGACCAAAAACCACCAGGTAAAAGTGAAAGTAAGTCAACAACAAGCTGTTAATATTTCTTATTGTTGAGATTTTCAAACTAAATTTCAATATGCTCTTCGAGGTTAAAGCCACTATCAGAATAATCGTATTGTATCATACTCAATTCACACGTTATTTCATTTATCGTTTGTATTGTTTCATATTGCATTCAATCGTATCTGTTAATTGTTTTGAGTTGTATTGGATTTTTAGCATTGTATTGTATCCATCTTGTATTATATATTTAAATTGTATTGTGTTACACTTTGTATTTAGATATTCGCATTGTATTTTAATAAATTGTATAACTTACGATCATTGTTGGCGTCGTTGTATGGGTCGATGAGGTCTTTGTGGGGAAGGTATTTTCATGAATGATAAAGTGTTTTGTAATGAATATAATAGTTGAGTCAGGGTACTTGATGGAAAATTAAAAAAAAAGAAACAAAACTCCAAAATGATAATAAAAGGAATATAGTATACCATTATTGTAAACTTATGATAATAATAAAAATAATAATGAATATTAATAATAATAATAATAATGATAATATTATTATTATTATAAATATAATTTTAAATAAGAAAAATTAATCTAATTTTCAACTATAGTCAGTCGTTCAGTCATTGAAACAATGAAGAATTAGTGAAAAAGATTATTTTAAACGACGATGTTCATAGTTAAGATTCTTAAAAAGTGAAAGCAATTTTCTTCTTTGGTGGCAGAGAGTTCCAGACAGCAGAAAAGGAGTTTCTGAAGGCTCGTCTGAAGATGTTGTTTGTGGTGGATTCCATAAAGACTCCAGACCTCAAGTTTGCTGAGTTGTTCCTTCTTGTCTGACTGACCACCTGAGTACCCCCAACACTCAACCATAAATTGAACCGGTCAATCGGGATATCGATAGTGGTAAAGGCGCCTGAGAAGTCATGCTTGGGTTGGGAATCACCTCAATGACAGGTGTCTCTCTGGTTGTTGAGACTTGTGCTGGAAGGTGCATCACAGTAGCTTCTTCAATCATTGTGGTAAAAGTTAGGGGTTGAAATTGCTGGAGATAAACCATAGTTGGCCTTTTGATGAATGAGATGAGCTGAGCTGTTTTGAATCTTTTGAAAAAATGTCTTTTTGGAAAAATAAATTTGTTAAGCCAACATTAATTAAGATAATATAATTAATGAAAGCTTCATAATATGAAGTAACTAAACAAAAATGCTGAGATATCAGACGTAGAATATAAACATAGAAACATTTGAAAGAGGAGCTAGTGGCGTGGTGTCCTCCCGCGTGATTCTCTGATGCCTCCTTGCGCTGTGAGTAAGTGGTTGGGATGGTGATTGTGGTGGTGATGATTGTGGTGATGGTGATTGTGGTGGTGTTTGTGGTGATGGTGGTTGTGGTGGTGATGATTGTGGTGATGGTGATTGTGGTGGTGATGATTGTGGTGATGGTGATTGTGGTGGTGATTGTGGTGGTGTTTGTGGTGATGGTGGTTGTGGTGGTGATGATTGTGGTGATGGTGGTTGTGGTGATGGTGGTTGTGGTGATGGTGATTGTGGTGGTGAAAAAAGTGCTAATGTGATGTGGTTTCAGATGAGGTGACAAGTGTAATGGTGGGTGTTGGTGGTGTGGATTTTTGTGTTTGGTGGTGTTATGGTTGTGAGGTCGTAGTTGTGGTGGTGTTGTTGCTAATGTTAATCTATCGCAGACGCCTGGAGACGCCGTCAGAATTGCTACATCTGACTCTGAAAGCCACACAAATTAGTCAAAGATGGCTCCATAATTCTATAACAATAACAAGAATCACCTTCCCATCCCTTACCTTCCCATCCCTCCCCTCCCCATCTTCCCACCACTCTCCATCTTCCCACCACTCTCCATCTTCCCACCACTCCCCATCTTCCCACCACTCTCCATCTTCCCACCACTCCCCATCTTCCCACCACTCTCCATCTTCCCACCACTCCCCATCTTCCCACCACTGCCCATCTTCCCTCCCCTCCCCATCTTCCCACCACTCCCCATCTTCCCACCACTCCCCATCTTCCCACCACTCCCCATCTTCCCACCACTCTCCATCTTTCCACCACTCCCCATCTTCCCACCACTCCCCATCTTCCCACCACTCCCCATCTTCCCACCACTCCCCATCTTCCCACCACTCCCCATCTTCCCTCCCCTCCCCATCTTCCCACCACTCCCCATCTTCCCACCACTCCCCATCTTCCCTCCCCTCCCCATCTTCCCACCACTCCCCATCTTCCCACCACTCCCCATCTTCCCTCCCCTCCCCATCTTCCCACCACTCCCCATCTTCCCACCCCTCCCCATCTTCCCACCACTCCCCATCTTCCCACCCCTCCCCATCTTCCCACCACTCCCCATCTTCCCACCACTCCCCATCTTCCCACCACTCCCCATCTTCCCACCACTCCCCATCTTCCCACCACTCCCCATCTTCCCACCACTCCCCATCTTCCCACCACTCCCCATCTTCCCACCACTCCCCATCTTCCCACTCCTCTCCATCTTCCCACCACTCCATCCTCTCACCAGTTTGCCTTTCTCATTCGGAGACTTCGCTTTTTGTTCTTTTTTCTTCTTGATTTCTCTTTCAGGTTTGGGAACTATGAAAAATATGTTATAAAAACCTGTTAGAAATACTAGTTTTTAGCATCAAAATAGTATAATATACAATAAAATAACAAAAAATAAGAATAGTATTTTACAATGAAAAGACGAGTATTATTATACAATACAAATACGAATATAATTATACAATACAAACACGATGGGATACAATATGATGGGATACAATACGAGGGGATAGATCACTTCATACAGTTGAGACAGATGATGGAAAATTGAATATTCAAAAAATGATCAAGCCACCAGGGTTTTTGGAAGGAGGAGAAAGTTTGTTGCAGAAAGACTGAAGCGAAAAGTCCCTTGAGAGGGAGCTGATGCAGGCGTCACGGAAGACGTTGCAAGCTGTTGTGGGTTGTGGCTGGCTTTGAAGGAAACATTCTCCAGCAGATATGGTCACGACAAGATACAACAAAAAAGTGTGTCGTTTGTCAATTTTTTATGCCAACTTTAACGATTCCCTTCGTAAACCTGAGCATTAAAAATGGTATAAAGAACCAGGAAGCTAATTGAGTAGAAGAAAACAGCACGCACACACACCCACACACACACACACACACACACACACACACACACACACACACACACACACACACACACACACACACACACACACACACACACACACACACACACACACACACACACACACAACCACACACACACACAAACACACACACGCCTTCTAAAGGCAGAGAGAGGAGGTGGTGGTCGGCAAGCAGGAGTAGCTTGAGAGGACTTGCAGAGCTGTTTCTGTGTCACAAGAATAACGCTAAAGTTATGCAACTGACACTAAACTATTTTTAGTAACAGGCTCG
>OX387250.1:315000-424868 GCA_947562095.1 Branchellion lobata
CTTCAAACAATTTGAATTCAAGCAGTCAACACGAGTGTTTATTTTATCCTTCACCTAAAAAAAACTGATCCACAAAAATAATTCGCTGTTTTGGTGGATTATTCATCATTCATTATCCATCCATCCTCCACCATCCATCCATCCATCCTCCACCATCCATCCATCCATCCTCCACCACCCATCTATCCATTCTCCACCACTCATCCATCCATCCTCCACCACCCATCCATTCCTCACCATTCCACCACCCATCCATTCCTCACCATTCCACCACCCATCCATCCATCCTCCACCACCCATCCATTCCTCACCATTCCACCACCCATCCATCCATCCTCCACCACCCATCCATTCCTCACCATTCCACCACCCATCCATCCATCCTCCACCACCCATCCATTCCTCACCATTCCACCACCCATCCATCCATCCTCCACCACCCATCCATTCCTCACCATTCCACCACCCATCCATTCCTCACCATTCCACCACCCATCCATTCCTTACCATTCCACCACCCATCCATTCCTCACCATTCCACCACCCATCCATTCCTTACCATTCCACCACCCATCCATTCCTCACCATTCCACCACCCATCCATTCCTTACCATTCCACCACCCATCCATTCCTCACCATTCCACCACCCATCCATTCCTCACCATTCCACCACCCATCCATTCCTCACCATTCCACCACCCATCCATTTCTCACCATTCCACCACCCATCCATTCCCCACCATTCCACCACCCATCCATTCCTCACCATTCCACCACCCATCCATTCCCCACCATTCCACCACCCATCCATTCCTCACCATTCCACCACCCATCCATTCCTCACCATTCCACCACCCATCCATTTTTCACCATTTCGTCAGCCAACATTATTTGATTCAACTTTCCCCATCAACCAGCCATCCATCCACCCCTTTTCACCACCCATCCACCCACCTCTGCCACCACTCTTCTTGCCACTTTGACTCTTCTTGGCGTTGTTGTTGCTTGCTGTCTGCGCAAGCTCTCCTGTGATGCCACAGCCATACAAGTGAGCTCTGGCGAGAAGTGAAATTCATTTCAACTTCATTCCTGAATTCAACTTTTGATTCAGTTGTCAGTGAATTCAAAACATCATTTCACTTTTTAATGATTCTTAGAACGTTTTGAATAACCACAAAAAGATATTTTGGAGCAGCAGCAGCTGCAGTGGTGGAAAGACTGACTTGTCGGGGGAATGGACGAGGCACAGAACAGAGACATCGAGAGGCAGGCGGTGCAGCAGGCTGAGATGCCGCAGTGGTTGGAGCAACAAACTGCTGAAAGACTGCAGTGATGGTAGTTTGCTGTCTGAGTTAAGAAAAGATGAGTGTTGTTGTTGTTGTTCATAACATTGGAAATATGTTAATATAAGAATAACGAAACTTGGAAATAATCATTACTGATGGAGTGCTACTGACCGGAATAGTTTGAGTGAGATCTTCGAGAAGAGGGGAGTACAAGGGATGGAGGGAGGCGTGGTGCATTGTAGGCTGTGCCGTCAGCGTCTGCAGTTGGCGTAGGAGGAAGTTGGCGTGGGATGTGGCGGGAAGGCATTTCTGGATGACTTTCAATGTGTAGTCACAGTTTTGGAAACTCTGTGGTGTGGTTAATGGTGTGGGTTATGGTGTGGTTGGTGGTGTGGGTTTTGGTGGGGTTGGTGGTGTGGGTTGTGGTTTGGTTTGGTGTAGTTTGGTTTGTGTTGTGTGTTGTAGTGTAGTTTTTGTAGAGTTTTCAATTAAAAAAACTGTAGCTCAGTGTGGTTGGTGTGGTGTGATGTAGTTTATCCTGGCGTGGTGTATTGTGTTATATTGTGCTGTGTGTGTGGTGTAGTGTAGTGTGAAGTAGAGTAGTGTGGTGTGGTTTAGTGTGGAGGAAGGTGGTGTGATGTGGTGTGGAGGAAGGTGGTGTGGTGTGGTGCGGTGTGGAGGAAGGTGGTGTGGTGTGGTGTGGAGGAAGGTGGTGTGATGTGGTGTGGAGGAAGGTGGTGTGGTGTGGTGTGGAGGAAGGTGGTGTGGTGTGGTGCGGTGAAGTCAGCTGAAGAAGCACGTTGAGAAGGAGGATCAGTTGAGAAGCGACATGGGACTCATTTGGTCCCACCACTTGCAGCAACTCACACACCACCTGAGTACCTTGATCCTTTATGCGTGTCCAGTGGTGGAAGGAGTTGTTAGCATTTCAGTATGTTTATACTTCATTGGTTATGTATCTTTCAATGACGTCATGTGAGTTAATCCTTTGACAATTGATTAACAATAAAACTTTTGTTGAAATTACCATAAAATACACACAACTCATAGAATTCACACAACTCATAGAATTCACACAACTCATAGAATTCACACAACTCATAGAATTCACACAACTCATAGAATTCACACAACTCATAGAATTCACACAACTCATAGAATTCACACAACTCATAGAATTCACACAACTCATAGAATTCACACAAATCATAGAATTCACACAACTCATAGAAATCACACAACTCATAGAATTCACACAACTCATAAAACAGTACACCACTCTTAAGAGGATATACAGCTAATAGGAGAGAAGCAGAATTGAAGGGGGGAACCACAGGGTTGAAGGGCTTGTGCAGGTGTTGCAGAGCTGCGAAGAGGTGAGTGCCCGATGACGTCAGCAGCCGTGTCGACTCACACACCTTGGCCTGGTGGTAAGTTAAGCACCTCGGTCACTTTATTGCTGTTCTGCCAACCGGTTTCAGTGCTTAGTGGTTGATCGAAGTTGATAATCACTATAAGAAGCAGAATTGATGGTCCTCGTCAGAACTGGAGTGATCATTTGAACGCCTTCCATTGAAATCTGGCGCCCTATGGTTGCTTGCCTTGGCGCTTTAAAAATCATAATTATTACAATATGTATAATTATTTCCTTCATTGATTCTTTAGTTATTATTATCACTAATCAGCAGCTTCATCATGTTCAGTGGTGTTTCATTCATTTCACTTCGCGGGTGTTGTTGTTGTTATCGTGAATGTGTGTGAGAAAAAACAGAAAAACTGAAAGAGTCAAGAGTTGGTTTGAGAGAAGGCTGAGTGAGTTTGGAGATTAGGCATATCAGAATGGTGGCACGCAAACGCTGGGAATATCAGAATAGCGGACGCTTACTTGTAGTTGCTTGAAGAAGCAAACGTATCGGTTGTATTTGTTTAACTCTCTGCTCTGTTCAAACGGCTGAGAGCAGCAACACAGCATGTAGCTGTTGTTGTTGTTGCTTTCGTTGATGTTTTTGCTGTCGTTGTTGTTGTTGCTGTCGTTGTTGTTTTTGCTGTTGTTGTTATCGATTTTGTTACCATTCTTGTTTTTGTTGTTGTTATAACTTCCTTCAATGTTGCTGTCGTTGTTGCAGTGAAAATTCATGTCGGTATCGTTGATATTATTACAATTGTTGTTGTTGTTGTTTTTGTCGGCCTTGGCTGTTGAAGTACAGGTTTTTAAAGTGAGGTTGTCCTGTGTGGAGAAAGAAGAGTAGTTTTATTTTTCATTTATTATTGTTTCAATATTTTATATCATTTTATCACAAATTACTATTTATATTTGATTTATTTAATACTTCAAATAATTAACTGAAAATTAATGACCAATCCACTAATGAATATACAATTAAGAGACAAACCTTTTGGAGGTGATGTTGCCATTGGGAGGTTTCCTCTTCTGGTAGCACCAGCATGTCACTGGAGTGATCAAGACTGCCATATAAAAAGTCCACCTTATTGAGGAGTGGGGGGTAGGTAGATGTTAGGTGGGTGGACAGGTGTGAGGTGGGTAGATGAATAGGCAGGTGTAAGGTGGGTGGTGGGTAGGTGGATGGGCAGGTGTAAGGTGGGTGGTGGGTAGGTGACCTGATGGATGATGGTTGGGTTTGGATGGGTGGGTATTGAGAGGATGGGTGAGTGGCTGGGCAGATGAGTGGGAAAAGCAGGTGAGAATGTCACGAAAAGGTGCACCAGACACAATAAAAACCGCCAGAATCCCTAAAATTCCCTTCAAGACTGTTAGAGTGCATGATCCATGCTTTGATCGGGAGTGTCGTATTTCAAAATGTCTGAAAAGGAGTCTAGAAAGGATTTACATGAGGACCAAGAGTGAAAATGATTTTGCTGCATGGATGGGTCAGAAGAAACTCTACAAAAGATTGTGTAGACACAAGCGTAGAGATTACTGGAATAATAAACTCAGTGATCCAAAAAATAAAATGGCTTAAATTTGGAGCCACATTAATAGTGTCTCTGGTCAAGGAAAAACAATCAAACGCTGCAACTTTCAGAGAATTAAACTATTTTATAACAAATATTCGAAACTCAGAATTCCAAATAGTTAACAAAATTAAAGTTATTTAAAAGCGGGTAGACAAGTCATACAAGCTCGCACGCAACCGGAAGCTGAATATAAATCATCATCTTTTTCAAAGTGCGATGATAAAGATATGTTTTGAAAGTCAACAGTGTATAAAAAAACTTGTCACTTCTGCTTGGCAGCTGCTGAGGATGGCTTTGGAGGAGGCGACAGAGGCCAAGAGCCAGGAGGCCCTGTCCTGCAACAGGCTGTCGTGCAGCAAGTCACGCATGAATTGGTCATGCTTTGATGAGTTAATGCCTCAACAACTTCAATAGACTCTTGCTTTTATATAATACATTCATAAATATTATATCTTCTGTTGCATAATATTTTCTAGAACATATTTATAATTGGCTTATTCCATGAAGGCGGCGTCATTTAAAATTGTGTCAAAGGGCCTCACTTGATTTTGTACTTCGTCACCTTAAAACTCCTGCAGGTATCGTCTGCAGGGCACCCCTCGAACACATCACACTTCACATCTTCCTCCTCGTACTCCTCACACCAATCCCCAATTATCTGATAGTCCCGTAACAACTTGGTGGAAAGGTTGGAGGGCTTTGGAAATCATGAAACTTCATAGCGATTCAGCACACCAAACTAATTATTCACTTTTTGAAAGTGAAAAATATGTATATATATATATAAATACCTAATGAATTCTTGTGAGTTAAAGTGTATTTCTCTGAATAACATTCATTATTTTTATTGATTTACAGAAGTTACAATGAGTTTAAAAATCTGTATTTACTACCTTAACATACAATTTTTAAAATGATTTTTCCAACTTGAATTTTTGTACTGCAAGATATGGCCTTCAAACCTGCTCCAAGCACTCTTTTTCGTGTTCCTTGATCTTCATCCTCCCGATGTTTCCTTGTCTGAGAACCACCACCATCAGCCGGTGCAGCTGCACCAGCATACGGACGTGCTCGAGTCGCAAACAGGCGAGTTGCCTTTGCAGACTCAGTGAGGCTGGGTCATGAGGCTGTGGCGAAGAGTTGGAGCTAGCTTCAAGTTTTGCAAATAAAATCAAAAGATTATTTTCACTAGTAAGAATTTTTCTAGAGTTTATTTAAATATTAATTATAGAAATAGTGATGATTGGAAAATCTCATTTGTGAAGCGCCAATGCAAGCAACTGAGGCGGGTCTGTTCACTGATGAAGATAATCAGATATTGAAGAATACAAGATAGTTTGAATTAAAATTCTCTACATTAAGACTTCAGCGTTGGACAATACACCAAGCACCAAAGCACGATATTAAATCTCCGCGTCACCGCCACTAGTAAACACGCCCTGTAAAACCCTGATTCACACACAACATGCGATCACGCTGATGAACATCTACTCACGACCAAATCCACACAACCACATCCACACTACTCACATCCACTCACGACCATATCCACTCACGACCACATCCACTCACATCCACTCACAACCACTCGCATCCACTCACAACCACTCACATCCACTCACAAACACTCACATCCACTCACGACCACATCCACTCACATCCACTCACAAACACTCACATCTACTCACGACCACATCCACTCACAACCACTCACATCCACTCAAACCCACTCACACCCACTCACACCCACTCACATCCACTCACATCCACTCACAACCACATCCACTCACATCCACTCACACCCACTAACATCCACTCACATCCACTCACAACCACATCCACTCACATCCACTCACAACCACATCCACTCACATCCACTTACGACCACATTCACTCCAAACACCTCAAATTGGTGCAGAACAGCCTTCAATCTCGTCACTCGAGCTTCCACCAGTCTCTCTGCTCGTTCGTAACACTCGTCTGCCTGTCACGTGATGTGAATGTTGTGCCGCTTAAGGAAACAAAACAATTCTTATTTTTTCCACTCCAACAAAACAACGGACACTCAGTGACTCACCTGATAGAAACAAAGCATCTTCTGCTCATCACAGTCACATGACTCGACCAGGTACTGCAGCAACAAGGCCATTTGTTGCCATGCCAACACCACCTCCTCCTCCCTCCCCATTCTCTCAAACCGACACTTTATTGCTTGCAACTTCTGATGCGAATGATAATTCTCATTAAACCGTACTAAGTACAACTCGTAACAAAACAAACAAAGAATCTGGAAGCAATAAACTAGCACACTGAAAGATTAATAAAATTCTCTCAAAGTTTCCTACCATGAATGTTTGCTGGCAGAAGGCATAGCTTCCAGAGGGAGCAAGGGAGGCTTGCATCAACATCAATTCACTTTTAACCACCTCCAACTCTAGCAACACCTCATAATACTTTGTGTTGTGGTCATTGTTCGAGTTGTTGTTGTCGTTGTCGTCGTGAAGGTCGTTGTTGTCACCTTTGTTGTTGTTATGGTTACTGTTACTCTTATTGTTTTTGCCAAACATACAGATGCCTAGAGGTACTCATAGATTACCACCATTGAAGTCCCTCAAGTGAATCAGAGCCTCCTTCAACAAACATATCACCTGTGTGAGTCATCAGTGTCATAATTGATCCAAGCCACAACTGCGTTCCTATACCTTCCACACACCTTTTCAAATCTCACCCATTCTTCCAACAATTCAAACTACACCTCCACACCATTCCATCCTCTCCACACCATTCCATCCTCTCCACACCATTCCACCTCTTGCACCCTTCCACACATCTCTTGCACACTACACACTTTTGAAATCGTTTCCGTTTTATCTTGTCTATCAGCTTTCTTATTCTGCAGCATTCCAGCACACAGCACCATCACACACTCAAACCACACTGCCACCTCCACGGGACCATCTTTCTGTTTGTGATCAATGCGCTTTCAAACGTTGAATAACTCATTGTGGCCATCGGAGTTCAATGGCGGTTGGGTGGAAGGAATATAGTTGAAGCATTCAATGAAGGTTTAATGGAAAACATTATTAAAAGTTACAATTAAATGTATTTGACTGACCGTTTTCATGCACCACCTCCCATCACCACCACCCATCATCACCTCCCATCATCACCACCCATCATCACCTCCCATCACCACCCCTCATGCACCCACTTCCACACACCCACCTTCACAAGGCATGCATAATGCTCCATATCTTTCACTCGGCCATCCTTTTGATAACACCTCGCCAGTTCTAGTTGTGCCTGCTTCCAAACCCCTGCGTCACAGCTTATCTGCAAAGCACTTTTCCACTTTGGAACAAGCTTGAGTGGTTGTTGATGGGCGCAAGGCATCGTTGGTGTTTAGAGTGGCGAGTTTATTATAGTGGTGTTACCTCCGCTGCCTTTTGAAGGTGCTCCAAATGTTCCAGTGCTCCTCTGTAGTAACCCTTTGTTGGGACGAAAAAAAAAATGATTGAAAAATGAAAAAACCACAGATGGACAAAAATGTGCTTTGAGTATCCATGCTGCTGGTGAGTGAGGTGGAGTTGAAAATTTAAGTGTGGATTTTAGCTGGGCTACCAACAACTGCAACAGAAAAAACAGGGACAAAAGCAGAGGCGACAAGTACCAAGCGGTTGAAAGCGCCTGCAAGGTCCATGAACAGGTGCATGTAAGCTGTATCTCCTTCCATGTCGGCATAATTGTTGCCTTTGTTCATGAAATTCATATTCAAATTCCTGCTACTGATGGCACTGTTAATGTTGTTATTGTCCTTGTTGTTGCTCCTGTTCCCATGGAAGTCCTTCAGTCGGAGGGCCAAGCTCTGGTCATGGAGCCTTCAGTGAAAACAAAGTTACGCTGAAATAACAAAAGCACTGAAATGCATATCAAAAGTGTGATAAACAATGACACCAAAAAAGAACTAAACATCTTGTTAACAAAACATAAACATTTCATGTCATAAACATTTCATGTCATAAACATTTCATGTCATAAACATGTCACTTCATTAACATGTCATGTCATACAAATGTACTTTCATGAACATGTCATGTCATAAAGATGTCATTTCATAAACATGTCATGAACATGTCATGAAAGAAGAACAACCGGGAGATGTCTTGATGGAATGGCAGAGAAGAGATTTTTTGTTTGTGGAAGTTGACTCCTTGTTCACACTGCATGTCTAGACTCACCTCCAAGAGACTGGTATTTTAATTTGTTGTTGTTGATGGTATCATTGTTTTGTTGTTGTTGATGGTATCATTGTTTTGTTGTTGTTGATGGTATCATTGTTTTGTTGTTGGTGCTGATGTTGTTATTTTTGTTTTTGCCAGAGATTTTTCAGATGTTGTTGCATTGCTGGTGTCGGTGGTTTTTATAAGTATTTCGCTTGCTGTCAAGATTTTGAACATTACGCTTGGTGATTGATTATACCAAGGTTGAGTCAGTACTGGTTAAAAGTGATTTTATGTGGTTGTGGAGAATTGTATGTGAGTGGTTGTTGAGAATTGTGTGTGGGTGGTTGTTGAGAATTGTATGTGGGTGGTTGTTGAGAGTTGTACGTGAGTGGTTGTTGAGAATTGTATGTGGGTGGTTGTTGAGAATTGTATGTGGGTGGTTGTTGAGAATTGTATGTGGGTGGTTGTTGAGAATTGTATGTGGGTGGTTGTTGAGAGTTGTATGTGGGTGGTTGTTGAGAATTGTATGTGGGTGGTTGTTGAGAGTGGTTGTGGCTCATAAAAATTTAAAACCACCTCAAATGCATGAGATTGCGAACAGATTTCGATTGAGCAATGAGAACTTGAGAGAGAATATCGACCAATAGGATAGAAGGGATGCTCAATGGTTGGAAAGCATGGCGTTTCAAAAGACCAATGAGTTGTTTCAAGTACCAAACTGTTGTTTTCTGCGTATGAGAAGTTGCATTGGTGAACATGGTTAGAAGGTCTTCACAGCTCTGATTTCAACTTAAATAAAATAAAATTAAATTAAATTAAATTAAATTAAATAAATAAATAAAAGAAAATAAAATGAAGTAAAATACCGGGTCTCTGAAGCTTTGCTTGAAAAACGCAGTAGCAGAATTAGGAGCCTCCCTCAGAGAGTCCAGAGTGCTGATTGGTAAATGAAATGTTAACCATCCAATCAGATTTGAGGGCACTTCAAAATCCTTTTCAATTGGCTGATCGGTCGATGGCTGAAATTTAAAAATGGTTAAATTTATTTTCCAATAATATTTTTAAAAGTTAATTTCGTTTTGAACATTTTAGCGATTTGCTGAAGATATTGTCTCAGTATAAACTCAGCATTGAAGCTCTGAGCTGAAAAGGCTTGCAAGACCTGAAGTCCACTCGGCTTGGATCCTTTTGAAAACATGCTTCTGTGCTTCTTAGCGTTGTTGCTCTGATTGTCTTGTTGGCTGTTGTTGTTCTGTTGGCTGTTGTTGTCTTGTTGGCTGTTGTTGTTATGCTGGATGCTGTTGTTCTGTTGGATGTTGTTGTTGTCGTCTTGGTTGTTGCTGAGGTTTTCATTGCTTGCATCCTCACTTCCTCTTTTCCGCATTGCATCTTTGTGGCTGTCACCGTTTTTGAGGCTGTTATGATTGCTAATATTATTTTTGTTTTTGTTTTTCGATTTTTTTTGTTTTTTATCTTCTGGTTCTTTGGTACTTCCTATGATTCTCAAGCTCTCTTCAAACTTTCGCAGCAAAACCTTCAGTAATTGTGAAAAAGTTTTTCATACAACCGCACCATGGACACATTTGAATATTAAACTCCCAAAATCTCCATCAACCAATAAACCTCAAAAAATTTTCAAATTAAAAAAAAATTTTTTTTTGAACACAAAACACATCCCACCTGCCATATCCTCAAGACCAGCTGATGACTCATGACGCAAGCTTCAATCTGATTGGTCGTCTGATTGGATGACGTCATGGCGAGTGTGACGTGACAGCGCAGTAAAGCCTCGAGATAAGAGAGGTTGTGGATGGAAGAGATGGAAAAAAAGATCCTCCGGCGACTGAAGTCTGTTTGTAAGGCTCGAGTTGTTTGCAGAAGGTGGAGATAACTTTCAATTTCAATTAGAAATATTTTATTTTATTTATTTAAATTTTCATAAAAGCGAATCAATAATTATTTTGTTTCCTTTTTATTTCATCACTTAAGAATATTTCTTATTTGTTATTTTTTCATTAAATAACATTAGTGCTTTTATTATTTTTTTTACACACAAGCATCTGAGTAATCACCCATGCACCCACCATCGGCGACCGTCCTTTTCATGATTGAAAGATCTCTCCACTTGTCCTCTTCAATGTCTCTGTCTGTCTGCTTCTCGCTCGGTGCATGCGACTGTGGAAAGGTGAGAGTGCTTTTTGACGAAAAAAAGATTTTTATTTAAAAAGATAATTTTGAGAATAATTATTATTAAAAAAATAAAATATATAATTATTATTTAGTAAGAATGTAGCAAGTTTGAATTTATTTCAAGAAATTGATTATAAAATTAACGAAGTTAATGGAGTAAGGTGGGTAGGTGGTGAGTGTATGATTGAGAATGTAGTAGGAAAACTGACGCTGGTTCTTTGTAAGGCCTTTTTGGCGTTGTTGCTTTTGTTGTTATTGTTGCTATTCTCGTTGTAGTTGTTTTTGTTGTTGTAGTTGTTTTTGTTGTTGTAGTTGTTGTTTTTGTCATTGTAGTTTCTCCTGTCCTCATTGATATTACCAACATTATTGTTGTCACTATTGGCGTTGTTATCATCCATTGTATCACCCTCCCCATCAATCCAATGCTCCTCATCCTGGTCACTGCCACCCCCACACTCATTGTTATTCCTCGACTTGTTCCTCTTGTTTTTTCCTCCAGATGGAATCAACTGCTTCTTTGGAAAGGTCGAATATCGTCGTTGCAACTCTTTGTTGGCTGTGCGTGGAGGGGCATTGTACTGTTACTGCATTGTAGTTACCACACTGTACTGTTACTGCATTGTACTATTACCACATTGTACTGTTACCGCATTGTACTGTCCTGCGTTTTACCGTTACCTCATTGTACTGTTACTGCATTGAACTGTTACTGCGTTGTACTGTTACTGCATTGAACTGTTACTGCATTGTACTGTTACTGCATTGTACTGTTACTGCATTGTACTGTTACTACATTGTACTGTTACCACATTGTACTGTTACCGCATTATACTGTTACCGCATTGTACTGTTACTGCATTGTACTGTTAGTGCATTGTACTGTTACTGCATTGTACTGTTAACGCATTGACATATCATAGCAATGTGTTGATGAAACCACGTTGCGCCGTACTGACAAAGCATTGTATTATAGTCAGTGCAACCGCCACAACAAGTTGTCAGCCCACCAGTTATATCAATGCCTATGAAGCGTGAGAGGAGTTGATTGGCCCACAGCAAGAGGATGATGATGTCATCTGGAGTCGACTGAATGCTTCTCAGCCAATGACAATACTCCAAAATGCTTTCAAACTTCAGGTAATCAAAGCCTACCGACTGTAGGGTGAAGGCGGTGAGATTGGAAAGTCTCCAAGCGGTGAATGATTGTTGAACCATGATTGGAATGGATTCCGCTTGTGGTACAATGCAATGTAGCAGTTTTATGAAACGCAATATAATGATTGTGATACGAAACAGGAGTAGTATAACCCTTGCAAAAACTCAGTTCCAAGGTTACAGGTATGTAAAAACCAAAAATGTCTGAGCTTCTCCAGTATAATATCAGTGCTGTACCTGAACAACCCACAACAACCCAAAACAAACCACAACAAGTCACAACAACCCTACATCAAACTACAATAACTCACAACAACCTACAACAGCCTACATCAACCCACAACAACCTACATCAACCAACAACAACCTACAACAACCCATAACAACCCACAACAAGCTGTATCGCCCCACAACAAGCTGTAACAACGGTCTCAATAACCTACCATCAAGGCATCCACACTGGTGCGGTAAGCCAGCATTTTTAGTGGTCTCAACTCACAAACTCTCGCCACGTCTAACCACAAGTGATTCAGGCTGGTTTCCTTCTCATGCTGTGGTGACAATGAGAGAGCAAGTAGATCAGTTGCTGGGAACCATTGGAGAATATAAGAAACACGAACTATTGTGACGAGAAGCGAAAGCTGAACGGTAGGTGTTTAAAAGTTTAATGGTGTAGGCATGCACTGTTAGGTTTTTACACATCCAAGGGCAGATTGAAAGTACATTGAACTTAAGAACTTAAGTTGTTTCCTATCATTTCTAGTCTGAATTTGAATGATGCAGACTACAAGAATTGAAAAGTGCAATTCCACCTGGAAGACGAGGCTGAGAGGCGTGATGTCCGAACAAAGAAGAGCCTTCAGAAGCATCAAAAGTCTGTAAAGGTTTCTGTGGAGTGGAGAGGACATGCAGACGACTGTTGAAAGAGAGGCTGGAAGTTGCGAATTAAAAGAATTAAGCTTTATTCTTCCAAGTTAACTTCCAAGCATGAGTCTAAATGAAAGCTTTTCTGAACTGGCGGAAATGAAAATATATTGGAGTCGTCAGTGATATGTGAGAAAAAGTAAAAAGAACAAAACCTTTTTGAAGAAAGTTTGCCGAGCTGGTTAACTGCGTGATCTGCAACCTCCAAGGCTGCTGAGAAGTCCTTCTGTGGGTGCAAAAGTGATGGTGAAGTCGATGATGGTGATGGTGGGTCTGATATTGATGGAAAATGATGGTGGTGAAGATGAATTTGTGGTGGAAAATAAAAAATAGCAAACAGACGAAGAAGAGTTGGTATGATGGAAGTGTTGTTTGTCTGATTTTGAAATTTTGTCATTTTTTTTTCTTTAATCATGCAAACAACCTCTTGAAGGTAGATCAAACACAGTAGTTCGTTCAGGCCACACCTGACGTCATCAGCATCCAACAGCAAGTCATCGTTGTTTTCGTTCTGTTCGCAATCAAATTACAATAAAAGTTAAATTGAACGTTTACACACACGCACACACGCACGCACACACGCACGCACACACGCACGCACACACGCATGCACACACGCACACACACACACACACACACACACACACACACACACACACACACACACACACACACACACACACACACACACACACACACACACACACACATCCCAAACTCTAACGAACATTGGAATTGAAGTTTTCGTCTGCAAGCCAGTAGTCCTTGATGTAATGGTTGGGCACATTGAGCCACTTGAAGGGCTGTTGGATGGTGCAGAGGACACCAGCCACCAGCTCCTTCAACTCCTGTCCTCCCAGGACTTCTGTCCTCAAGACGGGCAGCAAGTTGTTATAGAAGCACTCAACGGCAGTCCACACTACTCGAGCCTCTCTGATGCCCACGGCGATGCTGTGGTGCAGTGGCAAAAGCAGCTTTTGGCGTTCCATTCGGTCCAAATTAAATGGGTGTTTTGAAATCAATGTTAAACCGAATACTTCTTTTGATGTCTTGAACACTGGTTTAACAACTGGAACATGCAAGGGCAGTGGGTGGCTAACCTTGCTGAAGAGTGATAACTCTCCAGTATCTCTCTGTATGCCTGGGTCATTGATGGAAGAGATGATGAGGGAGGTGGTGATGGAGAAGATGGCAATGTTTCCATCAGCATGTGGCCCTTCAGTAGGAGGCCTTCAGAGGCCAATCGACAAGATTCGTTCTTGAGCGCCTCAATACTGTCGTACATATAGGACCATTATTTATATTATTACTATCACAACTGATACGAATAAGTTAATACTAAAATTATTATTATTAATTAAAAATAATTTAATACTGAAATTATTATTATTCATTTGAGATATAAGTAAATAATATTAATATCATTATTACTTTTTTTTCCTTATTATCATTAAAAAACCCGATTATTCAATTAGTAAGCCACAATCATAAGCATGCCGTTGGTTCATGGACCGTATATGGGAGACTCAATTGTGAACAAGGACCACTACCGTGCAGTGGCGGGAATTGTCTGGTGGCAGAGCAGCAACTCTTGCAGACAGACGAGAGCAGTGGAGTGCTCCTTGCACTCTTTCAACGCCTCAGCCAACTTCAACCACATGCGCATAGCAATGACCACTTGGCCATAAAAGGGCGCCAAGTCGCGTGTGGGTGTGGTGTCTTGAGTGGACTCTTGTAGCCAAGCACAAACCTGCATCTGCTCCAGCACCTGAGCATCCAAGACGGTGAATGATTATTCGTAAAATGTCGACCAGAGCAACCGTAAATGCCATTTAACTGGTCAAATGATCTCGAAACTCAGAATCAATGCCACTTTAATAATATTCGTACTTATATTGCATCATAATATGAATAAATGATTCTATAGGCGTGAAAGTTACGATCGTGAAAGTTTATAATTTATAAGCTCAAAAACACTTATTAATGGTGAAAACATGATTAATACTGAGGGCATGATTACTACTTTAAAATCTAATTAATAATGGTAACATTGATATTTATAAACTAATTAATAATAATAAATGAATTAATGAATTAATGATTAATAATTATAAACATAATTGATAAAGAAAAACATGATAAGAACATGCCTATTACGTAATAATTGAAAAAAGACATGATTGACGATGAAGCACCACAACCTCACGACCAGTGGCGACAGCAGGGTCTTGGTAGTAAGGAGAAGCGAGGCATGATACTCTGAGACATGCCTGCATCTTGCTGACCACCCTCTCGTCATCACCGCCACTGCTGCTCTGCTGGGTGCAGTGGCGGTGTCTGTGAGACCCTCAACAAAGAGCATAGTGGTAACTACGATATAATGACGAATGAAGAATACTTAGTGCAAATCTGTTATATAAAAACAGATTCCGAACAAGGAGAGGACAAGTGGTGTGAGGTTTGGGGTGGGAGAGTGAATAAATCGATGTCTATGAGAACGAAGAACGCATGGAAACCAACAATGACATCAAGCTGCTGCAGCAGAGGCGAGATGCTGTGGGAAGACAAATGTCTGCAAGTGACATAATGGTCCAGCATGGCGAGGAGGTGGTTGAGTGTATGCGTGTCGAAATGTTTGAGTTCGTTTCCTGGTGGCTGTGACGTTTGTTTGCCAACATCCTTTTCTTTTTTGTCGTTTGTGTTTTTGTTGAAATAATTTTTTTGATCTTTGTTGTTGTTGCTGCTGTTGTTGTTGTTGTTGCTGCTGCTTTTGTTGTTGTTGTTGTCTGATTCGTTTGCGCATTTCGAGTTGGTCAAGACTTTCTTCACCACGACTTCACAGATCTACAAATCATTTTCACAATCAAACCTCTCATTTGGACCTCTCACAACCACCTCCTTGCATCATCAACATCATACTCACACCGACCCTTAACACCAAATTCACAAGTGCCATCGTGAACAATACACTCACAGTTACCACCTTAGTGAGATTTTGCAAAGTGTCATCTGCTTCCTCCTCCTCCTCCTCCTCTTTCTTGTTCTTCTTGCCTGCATTCTTTCCTTTTCCAGTTTTTTGTTTTTTGTTTCCTTCATTTTCTGATTTTGAATGTTCTTAAGTTAATCATTTTTACAGAGAATGATGCTAATTATGGAAGTTAAAAAATAATTTTAATGAAGTTACTTATATAATAAATCCTTCCAGCGTCTTCCGTTCGTGCCCCCCTCCCCACCTTCCAAACCACCTTCCAACCCACCTTCCAACCCACCTTCCAAACCACCTTTCAACCACCTTCCAAACCACCTTCCAACCCACCTTCCAACCCACCTTCCAAACCACCTTTCAACCACCTTCCAACCCACCTTCCAACCCACCTTCCAAACCACCTTTCAACCACCTTCCAAACCACCCTCCAAACCACCCTCCAAACCACCTTCCAAACCACCCTCCAAACCACCTTCCAAACCACCCTCCAAACCACCCTCCAAACCACCCTCCAAACCACCTTCCAAACCACCCTCCAAACCACCTTCCAAACCACCCTCCAAACCACCTTCCAAACCACCTTCCAAACCACCCTCCAAACCACCTTCCAAACCACCCTCCAAACCACCCTCCAAACCACCCTCCAAACCACCTTCCAAACCACCCTCCAAACCACCTTCCAAACCACCTTCCAAACCACCCTCCAAACCACCCTCCAAACCACCTTCCAAACCACCCTCCAAACCACCCTCCAAACCACCCTCCAAACCACCCTCCAAACCACCCTCCAAACCACCTTCCAAACCACCCTCCAAACCACCCTCCAAACCACCCTCCAAACCACCCTCCAACCCACCTTCCAAACCACCCTCCAAACCACCCTCCAAACCACCTTCCAAACCACCCTCCAAACCACCCTCCAAACCACCCTCCAAACCACCCTCCAAACCACCTTCCAAACCACCCTCCAAACCACCCTCCAAACCACCCTCCAAACCACCCTCCAAACCACCCTCCAAACCACCCTCCAAACCACCCTCCAAACCACCTTCCAAACCACCCTCCAAACCACCTTCCAAACCACCTTCCAAACCACCCTCCAAACCACCCTCCAAACCACCCTCCAAACCACCTTCCAAACCACCCTCCAAACCACCCTCCAAACCACCTTCCAAACCACCCTCCAAACCACCCTCCAACCCACCTTCCAAACCACCCTCCAAACCACCCTCCAAACCACCCTCCAAACCACCTTCCAAACCACCCTCCAAACCACCCTCCAAACCACCCTCCAACCCACCTTCCAAACCACCCTCCAAACCACCCTCCAAACCACCTTCCAAACCACCCTCCAAACCACCCTCCAAACCACCCTCCAAACCACCCTCCAAACCACCCTCCAAACCACCTTCCAAACCACCCTCCAAACCACCCTCCAAACCACCCTCCAAACCACCTTCCAAACCACCCTCCAAACCACCCTCCAAACCACCCTCCAAACCACCTTCCAAACCACCCTCCAAACCACCCTCCAAACCACCTTCCAAACCACCTTCCAAACCACCTTCCAAACCACCCTCCAAACCACCTTCCAAACCACCCTCCAAACCACCCTCCAAACCACCCTCCAAACCACCCTCCAAACCACCTTCCAAACCACCCTCCAAACCACCCTCCAAACCACCTTCCAACCCACCCTCCAACCCACCTTCCAAACCACCCTCCAACCCACCTTCCAAACCACCCTCCAAACCACCCTCCAAACCACCCTCCAAACCACCCTCCAAACCACCCTCCAAACCACCCTCCAAACCACCCTCCAAACCACCCTCCAAACCACCCTCCAAACCACCCTCCAAACCACCCTCCAAACCACCCTCCAAACCACCCTCCAAACCACCCTCCAAACCACCCTCCAAACCACCCTCCAAACCACCCTCCAAACCACCCTCCAAACCACCCTCCAAACCACCCTCCAAACCACCCTCCAAACCACCCTCCAAACCACCTTCCAAACCACCCTCCAAACCACCCTCCAAACCACCCTCCAAACCACCCTCCAAACCACCTTCCAAACCACCCTCCAAACCACCTTCCAAACCACCTTCCAAACCACCCTCCAAACCACCCTCCAAACCACCTTCCAAACCACCCTCCAAACCACCTTCCAACCCACCCTCCAAACCACCCTCCAAACCACCCTCCAAACCACCCTCCAAACCACCCTCCAAACCACCTTCCAAACCACCCTCCAAACCACCTTCCAAACCACCTTCCAACCCACCTTCCAAACCACCCTCCAAACCACCTTCCAAACCACCTTCCAAACCACCCTCCAAACCACCTTCCAAACCACCCTCCAAACCACCTTCCAAACCACCCTCCAAACCACCCTCCAAACCACCCTCCAAACCACCTTCCAAACCACCCTCCAAACCACCCTCCAAACCACCCTCCAAACCACCCTCCAAACCACCCTCCAAACCACCCTCCAAACCACCCTCCAAACCACCCTCCAAACCACCCTCCAAACCACCCTCCAAACCACCCTCCAAACCACCCTCCAAACCACCTTCCAAACCACCTTCCAAACCACCCTCCAAACCACCCTCCAAACCACCTTCCAAACCACCCTCCAAACCACCCTCCAAACCACCTTCCAAACCACCTTCCAACCCACCTTCCAAACCACCCTCCAAACCACCTTCCAAACCACCTTCCAAACCACCCTCCAAACCACCTTCCAAACCACCCTCCAAACCACCTTCCAAACCACCCTCCAAACCACCCTCCAAACCACCCTCCAAACCACCTTCCAAACCACCCTCTAAACCACCCTCCAAACCACCTTCCAAACCACCTTCCAAACCACCCTCCAAACCACCTTCCAAACCACCCTCCAAACCACCTTCCAAACCACCCTCCAAACCACCCTCCAAACCACCCTCCAAACCACCTTCCAACCCACCTTCCAAACCACCCTCCAAACCACCTTCCAAACCACCTTCCAACCCACCTTCCAAACCACCTTCCAAACCACCCTCCAAACCACCTTCCAAACCACCCTCCAAACCACCCTCCAAACCACCCTCCAAACCACCTTCCAAACCACCCTCCAAACCACCCTCCAAACCACCTTCCAAACCACCTTCCAAACCACCCTCCAAACCACCCTCCAAACCACCCTCCAAACCACCTTCCAAACCACCTTCCAAACCACCCTCCAAACCACCCTCCAAACCACCCTCCAAACCACCTTCCAAACCACCCTCCAAACCACCTTCCAAACCACCCTCCAAACCACCTTCCAAACCACCCTCCAAACCACCCTCCAAACCACCCTCCAAACCACCCTCCAAACCACCCTCCAAACCACCCTCCAAACCACCCTCCAAACCACCCTCCAAACCACCTTCCAAACCACCCTCCAAACCACCCTCCAAACCACCCTCCAAACCACCTTCCAAACCACCCTCCAAACCACCTTCCAAACCACCCTCCAAACCACCTTCCAAACCACCCTCCAAACCACCCTCCAAACCACCCTCCAAACCACCCTCCAAACCACCCTCCAAACCACCTTCCAAACCACCCTCCAAACCACCCTCCAAACCACCTTCCAAACCACCCTCCAAACCACCTTCCAAACCACCTTCCAAACCACCCTCCAAACCACCCTCCAAACCACCTTCCAAACCACCCTCCAAACCACCCTCCAAACCACCCTCCAAACCACCCTCCAAACCACCTTCCAAACCACCCTCCAAACCACCCTCCAAACCACCCTCCAAACCACCCTCCAAACCACCTTCCAACCATCACAAACACCCAATCAGTACCATTTTCTCTTTCCTGATTCTCATCTTTCTTCTTTCCCATTTCCATTTTATTCTCTTTTTCGTCCTTCTCTTCAAGAATCTTTTTAAGAGCGACCTTCAAAAGCTGATCTGCCAGCTTCATCACCAACAGATCATCTCTGAATGGTTATCATTTTCATATAATCAATGGTTTTTCCGTTATTGAATTTGTCGATAATAATAATAATAATAATAATAATAATAATAATAATAATAATAATAATAATAATAATAATAATAATAATAATATAATAATAATAACAATAATAATAATAATAATAATAATAATAATAATAATAATAATAATAATAATAATAATAATAATAATAATAATAATAATAATAATAATAATAATAATAATAATAATAATAATAATAATAATAATAATAATAATAATAATAATAATAATAATAATAATAATAATAATAATAATAATAATAATAATAATAATAATAATAATAATAATAATAATAATAATAATAATAATAATAATAATAATAATAATAATAATATGTGAATATGATTCCATAATCAACAATCTAATATCAAGATATCAAAACAAAAGTCCAAAGAACATATATAACGTCTTTGAAGGCACCACCGGTTGAGAAGCACACACAAAGGAACACTGACTTGTAATCAGGAAAGCCTTGGATCACGTGGAAAAGACGAAAGGAATTTTGCACGAGCACATCTCTGGTCACCATGGTGATGGCTCGGCACTGGAGACTCCAGAGGTGACGAATTGTAGCGGATGCACTGTAGTCTTGGCCAAGGAGCAGTCGTAACTGACAGCACCTCAGCAGGTTCTGTAGTAGTCTCTTGCTCGTGTACTTGAGGTAGTCTCTGGAGGGTTTGTGCACGTATGTGCGTGTATAGATTGTGTACGTGTGTGCGTGAATTGATTGTGCATGTGTGTGCGTGAATTGATTGTGCATGTGTGTGCGTGAATTGATTGTGCATGTGTGTGCGTGAATTGATTGTGCATGTGTGTGCGTGAATTGATTGTGCATGTGTGTGCGTGAATTGATTGTGCATGTGTGTGCGTGAATTGAGTGTGCATGTGTGTGCGTGTATAGATTGTGCACGTGTGTGCGTGTATAGATTGTGCACGTGTGTGCGTGAATTGATTGTGCATGTGCGTGGGGAAAGTAGTGTTTATGTATAGGTGTGCCTGGTTTTAAAGGTGAAATTGAATTTTTATGAAAGCGTGCTTGAAAACTGTTAGTTTAATTTAAAAAAATAAATATCACCATTCAGCTGAAATTGAGTTCAACTCACAAAGCCTCTTCCATTATAACCAGATTGAATTCAAATGTTTGTAACAACAAAAAAGAAAAAGAAACACACTCACACGTATCTCTTCCATTCTCCAGAGTCCGTGTAGTTGACGATGTTGGAAGCTACGGGCACGCAAGGGTGAATGAGGCAAGGAGAGATGACAGGCGGGTTGAAGAGGGGAGGGTTCAGAAGGTAGAGGTGGTCTTCAGTGAATGCTTGCACTCCGTGGAAGTTGAGCTGCATCGCCAACAACTGGAAGGATGTTGTGCCTGAAAATTCTCAGTGAGTGAATGAATGAGTGAGCTTGCAGCAATGAGAGATCGTCTTAATTTTTATCAATAAAAGATTATTATTTTTATTAACATAGAGATTTATAACCTAACACTATCCTCCTCCTTCATCTCCTCCTCCTCATCATAACCATCATCGTCATCATCGTCATCATCGTCGTAATCGTCGTCATTGTCATCATCATCATAATCATCATAATCATCATCATCATCATCATCATCATCATCATCATCATTATTATTATTATTATCATCATCATCATCATCATCACCATCATCATCACCATCATCATCATCATCATCATCATCATCATCATCATCGTCATCGTCACCCACCTCAGCTTTCATGGCATACATTTCAGCCATCACCGACGCCAATTGCACATTCAGCGGTTTCAAATCCTTTTGTTCATCAGCACTTCTAGCTCCATTCTTCAAGATCACTGGATTCTCTTCCTCCTCTTCCCCCTCCTCTTCCTCTTCTTCTTCTTCCTCCTCTTCCTCTGAGCACTTGTTCGTTTGATGATTGATGTCACGCAAAACCTCCTGCCACAACTTCTCAGAGCCCTCGAACACCTCTGCATCCACAACATCTTCACCACCACTGTTGACCACCACTTAATTCATGCTCAACTTTTCTTTGTCAGTTGATAGTCAATTGCATAATAATTTATTTCAATATAGTAAAGTGCAGTGTAGTGTATTGTACTATATTGTGATGTAGTGTGGTGTAGTGTTGTGAAGTGTTGTGTAGTGTGGTGTAGTGTGGTGTGGTGTAGTGTGGTGTAGTGTGGTGTGGTGTAGTGTGGTCAAGTGTGGTCCAATTCTCTTTTAAGTACATTATATCTGTTTTGCGGTCTTGAATTGACATCAAAAATAACTAATTTATATTGTAGTGCAGTGTAGTTTAGTTAGTGTAACATAGCTTAGTGAGCTAGTGTAATACAATGCAATACAAACACGAATATTGTTATAGTGGCATTAACCCCGTAAAGTTTTGAAGCCAGTGTAAGATAAGAATGTAAAGCGTATTACATTGCATTGAACTTCAACCTTTCAACTCACCCTTGAAACCACAGAGAGGAGTCATAGGCAAGGCAGAATTCACAAGCTACGAAGCACAGCGGCCAATTGTCTTTGGCGTAAGACATTTTTGCTATGTCCGACCACAGGAGAAACCTTTGAAGAGATGAGGTTGATGAAGAATGAAAGATGTTCTCTTGTGTTTGTCGTTGGAACTGAGCTGGTTGTTCTAGTTACAGCGTTTTTGGTGGTGTTAATGTTGCTTTGGGTTTGTACAAATGTTGGGAATCTGGTCTTTCATGTAAATGTGGTGTCTTCCGTAGTTGTGGTAATTGCTAAAGGTGTGGTGGTTGTGGTGTTTGTTGTAGGTGTGGTGGTTGTGGTGTTTGTTGTAGGTGTGGTGGTTGTGGTGTTTGTTGTAGGTGTGGTGGTTGTAGTGTTTGTTGTAGGTGTGGTGGTTGTAGTGTTTGTTGTAATTTTGTGTCTGTTGTGAATGTGATTTTGTGTAGTTGTGTTTTTCCATTGAATGTAAGTTTGAAATCTCAATATTGGATTCCTTCCAACCCTCTCACTTCGAAACCTCCATGTACTCATTTCTCCGCTTTCGAGTCTTCGGAAGGAATTATTCAATGGTGCATTTAAAATTTGAATTAACATCAAAAGCAAAATTAAAACTGAAAGTCAGAAATTAACTGATTTATTAATAAACTATCTTTCAATTGATCATTCTCATTCTCTTCTCCTTTCTTTTCCACCTTTTTTTTTCTTTTTTTTCACTATAATTTTTTTCACTTTTCAACATTTTCTTCATCCTCTTCTTCCTACCCTTCCTTCTCTTTTTTTTCTTCCACACTCAACCCACCACCTCATCAAAAGAGATGACCTTCTTCACGGTCAGTGTGACCTTGACCTCATTTTTGATGATGTCATCGAGTTGACCTGCCATTCTTCTGAACTTTTCAGTCTGGTTTTCACCCTGCTTGCAAATCACTAGCGAATGATGGGAATGATGATGATGACAATTAAAATCATGATTATGATTAAGAAAATGGAAAAATTGAAAAGAAGAAGAGAAAAAAAGAATAAATAAAAATGAATATAAAAAAAAGAATAATAAAAAAAGACAATAAAAATGAGGATGAAGACAAAAATGATGATGAAACTCAATGCTGAGAATATTCGAGAAAACTGCAGAGATGAAAGACTGATTGAAATAGTGTTTCTCCCATGCTAGGAAGCACCCAGTGATTTCGCAACACAAGAGGAACACACCCGACTTGTTGAAAGGGAAGGTGAGACAGGATTGCAGCTTGAGGCGTCTGCACAACAGACCACCTGCCGTGCAAAGCAGCTGACTGCCTTCCACAACGTCCAAGCCCTTCGACTGTTGGTGGGTTCAATCATGGCACATTGGAACTCCATCTGGCTGTGATAATCCTTTGTCAGAGATGCACTGAGTATGCCTCGTCTTTTAGCTCTACTTCTGCCATACACCCACCATGGCTTCCATCAAAAAATCCCACACACACACACACACACACACACACACACACACACACACACACACACACACACACACACACACACACACACACACACACACACATACACACACAACAAACAACTCATGGGGTTAATGCCACTATAATAATATTCGTTTTTGTATTGTATTGTATTGTATTGAGTGCGATGGGCTAGCATGGGAATGACAAATGCAACCTTATGCAGGCTGATGTACGCTTGTTGGTGCTTTTTGAGCTTACCAGCTCCAGCAAGTCCTCCAAAATTCATCAGCAGACTCAATCTTTCTGACAGTAACAGACCCAACTCTTTGTAGCTACCTTGACTATCATGTACAGCCACCTAGAGGTGATGTAATGATATAAGACAATGTAGTTAACAACTATGGTTTAGTGAGAGTTTGTTGAACAGCCTGATGTTCATGATACAACTAGGGGTGTTGAAATGGAGGAAGCACCTGGTTGAGGTAGTGGCCAGCCAGCGGGAAGTTGTTTTGGGCCAGTTTGAACTTGGCGATCTCGAAGTACAGAGTGCTTCTCAAGTGAAACATTGAACTGGTGGTGGTATGTGTACTTACTTGTACTGAAACCAAAGAATGCATGAATTACAACTAACGTTTGATGAATGAATTTTATTTAAAAAATCATACAAGCGATCAGAAAGACCTCTCAATGGCTTGCAACTGGTCCGACACGTACTGGACATGCGCATACACCTCCAGGCTCAAGTTTGTCGACAAGGACAGTGACAATGAAAATAAAGATGATGAAGAGGAAGAAGATGTTAATGATGATAGTAGTTTTCTGATGCCTTGCCACATGGCCACACAAGCCACTTGGATGGTGTGATGTGGTAGGCAGACAGTTCTTTGCTGCAGCAACTTGCAACAGTTGTTAAGGAGGTTCAGTCTCATCTGATAGTGGTGTGGTGCTTGTGGCATGCTGTTATGGTTGTGACGTGTGGTGTAGCGTGCGGTTGTGGTGTGTGGTGTGGCGTGTGGTTGTGGCGTGTGGTTGTGGCGTGTGGTGTGGCGTGTGGTGTGGCGTGTGGTGTGGCGTGTGGTGTGGCGTGGCGTGGTCAAAATCAAATTAATTAATTTGGTAGTGTGACTTTAGTACGAAAAAATCCAAATTAACAGATTTAAAAACTAAAAAGATGGAGCAATTTGATGAGTTTAAATACAACAATATACCACGAAAACAGAAATATACACCGAAAACCGTTTAATTTGAAATAAATTTAAAATGAAATTTAAAATAAATCTTTCGCTCACGTCAGTCAGTTGGTCGTGGTTGTTTGTGCAGAGGGTGTCAACATCTTGCAGGTTCGTCCATACGGACAATATGTCAACAAGTGTTTTGAAATGAACCTCCTAAAGTGGTGTGGTGGTGTGGTGTGGTAGTGGTGTGGTGGTGGTGGTGGTGGTGGTGGTGGTGGTGGTGGTGGTGGTGGTGGTGGTGGTGGTGATAGTGGTGGTGGTGGTGGTGGTGGTGGTGGTGGTGGTGGTGATAGTGGTGGTGGTGTGGTGATGGTGTGGTGGTGGTGTGGTAGTGGTGTGGTAGTGGTGTGGTAGTGGTGTGGTGGTGGTGTGGTGGTGGTGGTGGTGGTGGTGGTGGTGATAGTGGTGGTGGTGGTGGTGGTGGTGATAGTGGTGGTGGTGGTGGTGGTGGTGATAGTGGTGGTGGTGGTGACGGTGGTGTGATAATGGTGATGTGATGGATGTGATGTATGGTGAGAATTTGATTAATAAAATGAAAGTATTTTCATGTGATTCTGACATTTCCAGTAGCTACTTCACACGGACGAATATCTTTCTTGTAACATAATGTATTTATTTTATCTCATTATGAATATAAATGACTTTATTTCCATTAATATTCTTATTTGTTTCATTTTCTGAAACCTGATAACCTTAAAACACCTACACACGCGTGAAAGATACATTTCAGCCCTGAACATCAGCATGAGACTACAAACGACCTGCTTATAGAAGGCGCAATTGGTGAGGTGTTGTAGGCATTCATGTGCCTCCTGTAGCATGTCGCCCTGCAAACACACCATGCACAACTGAACCATTAGATTGGGTCTGTGGGATTATATATATGTATAGATATGTATATGTATATATATATATACATGTTTGTGTGTGTGTGTGTGTGTGTGTGTGTGTGTGTGTGTGTGTGTGTGTGTGTGTGTGTGTGTGTGTGTGTGTGTGTGTGTGTGTGTGTGTGTGTGTGTGTGTGTATGCTTCAACATTTTCAATTTGTTAGTTTGATTGTCTTGGGGATGCGTTTCTGATTGAGATTCGCAGGTTTTTCCATAGCAAACAAACCCAAAGAAAAAACAAAAACACCTAGAAAAAGGAAAGGAAACTTGAGCAGCGATGTGAGCCAGTGCTTCTTGCAGCTCCTCCTCCGCACCCTCGTCACTGTCGTAGTTGATGACGTTGGTCACGATGCTTTTGTGGACGTTGAAAGCGCCGATGTAGCCGATGTGTTGCGAGGGATTGTTGGTGCTGCAATTGTTATTTGAATTTCTGTTTTTGTTACCGTTGTTGCTATGGTTTTCATTGTTTTCATTAGCAGTTGCTTTCCTTGTGTGGCCATTGGTAGCAGTCAAGTCCTCGTTCTTTCTATCTGCTCTGATCGATTGATTGTTGTAAATGTTTTCAGTAGACAAGCGATTTCCATTTTTTTTCACTTCCTCCTCCTTTTCCTCCTCTTCGGCGTTTTTCTCTTCTCCTTCTTTTTCCGCATCTTCCCTCATTTCATCACTCCAAGCACACATCTCTTCCAGCAACTCTCGCACTCTTTGCTGTTTCAACTTGCCTGTCTTGCTACAGTCTCTGTGACGTTTTTCACCAAAATCCACCAACAACCACCAACAACCACCAACAACCCCTAACAACCACCAACATCCACAAACAACCACCAACAACCACCAACAACCACCAACAACCACCAACAACCCCCAACAACCACCAACAACCACCAACATCCACAAACATCCACCAGTATTTTCACATAATGACTCACCCGGCAAGAGTCATTATTTCAAGGAAGAGATGAAGCCTCTTCTCATCTTCCACTTCCTCCCACACATGCTTTTCCATCTCTAACTTCACCTTCGACATGCAAGCAATTTCGTTTTTATTGTCTATAATGAGAAAGTATAATGGTTTAGTAGTTATTATTATTATTACTACTATTATTATTATTTATTATTACTATTTATATTATTATTATTATTATTATTATTACTACTACTACTATTATTATTTATCAGAACCATTTATATTATTATTATTATTATTATTATTATTATTATTATTATTCTTTCCTTTTTTAAGTTATTTTCATCAATAAAACAATTTGTTATTAATTGTGAATTATATCATTGGCAAAATATATTTTCATTGCTGTTATTAATTTCTTTTTCAAGTAATATTATTATTATTTAATTTTTTCATCATTATTATTATTTAATTTTTTCATTATTATTATTATTTACTTTTTTCATTAAGGTTATTATTGGTTTAATTTTTTGGAACTCCTTCAAAATTCCTAGCTAAGGATGATCACTCAAATTAGTGAAAACGTTCAAAAAATGTCACCCACTCATGGGGTGGTGAGCTAATAAATGACTAAAGCAAAAACCTGCACTTTTAATCTTTTACCTTTATCATTATTTTTATTATTTTTCAATTTCATTATATTATTATTATTATTATTAATTATTATTATTATTATTATTATTATTATTATTATTATTATTATTATTATTATTATTATTATTATTATAAAACAGGCAAGCACTAACGACGAGACAGAGGAGGTTGCGTCTCAGATGGGGCAGGTTTTGGCAGATGAATCTGAAGCGCTCCTGCACCACCATCTCCACCCCTCCATCACAACTGACACCCAAGCGACACTCCAGCCAATAACTGCGCCATTGTTTGTTTACTTCCAACCCGTTATATTGAACACGCTACATTTTCACTCTTCAATAAGTAAATGCACGTAGAACAAGAAATTGTAGGACTTAAAAAACCCTTTCCCTTTCAAGCCAGTGCTACTCACTAGTAGTAAAGTGCCAGCATTCGTGCAGGGGTGTCGGGACAATTGCTGAGGAAGCTGGTGATGGAGTTCAAAACATTGACCAGTTGTTGGGTGGCTGTGCAAGATTCGACAAGGGCCTTGCAGACAGGTAAGAAAGCAACCGACATATTGTACTTGTATATATCGAAGCTATTGAGGTTGTTGGTGGTTGTTGATGGTTGTTGATGGTTGTTGGTGGTTGTTGGTGGTTGTTGTTGGTGGTTGTTGAAGTTCAGTGGTGCTTTGGAGGTGGCGGAGTTTGTTGTGTCAGCAAAGGTGATAGTATTTGAGCTGGTTGAGCAATTATTGAACAAAATTACCACTTCTATTTGATATTTTTTTATTGCAAAATTTTCCTATACTAAAGTCCACCTGCTTTCTTCCGTATCATTCTTCCACACCTCTTCTACACATCCTAACAGTGTTCTGGCATTGTCCTACGAACATTTAACATCGAAAAAAGGTCAAAAATTAAAGTACACAGAAATTTTTAGTCTTCTTGGAAGTTTATTTATCTAATGATTTTTTTAATAATCAAATCCTTGAGTAGTTTTAAAGAAGAAACGATCTAATGGTGATGATTTGGTGGAGGAGTGTAGTGGTGATGATTTGGTGGGGGAGTGTAGGGGTGATGATTTGGTGGGGGAGTGTAGTGGTAATGATTTGGTGGGGGAGCGTAGGGGGGATGATTTGGTGGGGGAGTGTAATGGTGATGATTTGGTAACAATTCTGATGATTTTGGTACTTGAGTAGCAGGCAGCAGTTGCACTTGAAGGACCAGAGCTCTGCATAAGAATGAGTTCTCATTCGCAGGCGCAAGTAGATATTTTTGAACCAAATCCGTCGCCATATCTTTTTCTCCAACCTCGTGTGTTTGTGTGTGTGTGTGTTTGTGTGTGTGTGTTTGTGTGTGTGTGTGTGTGTGTGTGTGTGTGTGTGTGTGTGTGTGTGTGTGTGCGTGTGTGTGTGTGTGTGCGTGTGTGTGTGTGTGTGTGTGTGTGTGTGTGTGTGTGTGTGTGTGTGTGTGTGTGTGTGTGTGTGTGTGTGTGTGTGTGTGTGTGTGTGTGTGTGTGTGTGTGTGTGTCTGTGTGAATAGTGAAATTGGTAGCAATGATCAATCCTATATAGTGTCTTCCAATATTCAATTTAGGCATTTTTATATCGTTTCATTTGCATCGCACCTGAAACTCTGAACTTTGTTTCTAAGTGTTACTCGCTATACTGGGCCATGGTAAAAAAAAAAGAACCACCTCAAAAGCTATTTCGGCCACTATTATCCAATAAGAATAAATTTTTTTCGAATTGTAATCTTCTTTTTCTTCATTCTCTGTGTGGATTTTTGAAATATCTGCATTTTTTAACATTTCGTTACATTGAAGTAACTGCTTCTTTTTGTTCTCAAAATCTGTAAGTAGTTTTTGGAAAGTTCACGTTTATTAGTTTGTTGCTATAATTGGTCAAAAAATGAAATTGAAAAAAGATGAAAATCAGTTTCAATTTTTGGTAATTTTATGGCTTAACTTTATTTCAACAACCTCTCTCATAGTACAGCTTTTTACATGTGAATTGCAAACTTTCCATCTTGAAGAGAATTTGTTTCTTAGCAACTGTCCAGCTTTACTTTTGAAACTTACTGAAAATTTTTGGAAAAATTTTATAAAAATGGATCAGTTTTCTAAAATCAAAAACTTCCATCATCAAGATTATCCATTAAATTTATTTTCAAACAATATCCATAATGAGTAAAAACGGATTTATTAATACAGGAAGTAAGCAAAAACTCGTTAGCAACAAATAAATCTGTGAATCATCTGTGTAATTATTAGTTTGAGTAACTGAAATCTTTGACAGGTATATTTCTTTTCAGGCCATGAATCCATCATTTGAGTGTTTTTGTGAACATTTTTGAAATTTATGAAAATCATATAATCTAATTAGTTAATAATATTTCATATATTAAAAATTTTCAGCCAAATTTTACTACTTTTGGGATTTGAACAAACCACCCAAGGTCTCACGCTAACTTTTCAGTCATTTGAACAAAATGAATAATTGTGTTTTTAATCAAATAAATAATTAAATTCTATGAAATTCTTTTTTCAACTATACAAATTATAAACACAAATCGAAAATCTAAAAAATATCTCACAACTCACAAAAACAAACTATTCAAAGAATTAACCAACCCCTACCTAAGATGGAAGAACCAGGAGTCCCATCGGCACCTTTACCAGACAACTTCCAGGATGCTCCACCTCCCTACGCAACTTATGGACCCAATACTCCATTTCACTTTTCCCCTTTCAGTTCACCAGCCAACACAAGCTCATCTTCAGCCTGCCCAGGTGGCACAAAACTTTCCCACATGGACTTTCTGCCGAGGATCATCAAAAAAAAAAAGTTTTCTGGGAAGCAATTTTTTGAAAAATTCACTGACTTGATGTCTAGAGTGAATGAATGGCTTGTTGAACACAATGATGCCATTCTTATAAATGTTGAAACAGTAACCTGGTCTGACAAAAATGTCAAAAATATTTATTCCCATGACACTAGTTTCATAAAAGAGTCTATCAACAGTGACCTCACGGGAATCAGAGTTTGGTTTTTGAATCCTGTCTTCCCCATTATAGGAAGTGGAGAGAGAAAGAAAACGTTACATTGCTTCACCTACCCAAACACCCATACTACAAACCTCGCTCAAATTTTTTCCTTGGCAAATCAAGCTTTGTCTGTAACTCCAGATGATTTCAAGGATCATGGTGTTGCAGAAGGCACTCAAACTAATCAGAACTCAACAAAAGGGCGTATTATTTCCATAGAAACCATAGACACACAACAGCATGATTGTTTCCTGAATACAGAAGAAACCTTCCAGTACAGTGTTCCAGGAGCTCACAGGTATGTTTTTCAAGCATTGAGAGTGTTTTTGCTGGAGGATGGAAATTCAACTGTTAATGAAAGAATTGAGTACCAAGATTTCATCCCTATCAAGAGCGGCTGCAACAAGGAGAACAAGGGTTATGAGTTGTTTACTGAGGTGGCTGATCGGGCTGCTCGATGGGTGGTTCGGAAAGGTGGCGTTCGTTTCATAAACCCTCAAGTTGTCAATGTTAAGCTCAAAAATGACATTCCGGCCGTTGACAGAGTGCGTTACAAAGACAAAAACTCCTGCCTTCTTCAAATTCTCAGGACTTATTACCTGGTTCCCACCAACCTCTGCAATCAACCTGCTGAGACCAGACTTTCTGTCAGAACCTTCATGCCTAGGAAGGTAAGCATGAGTGACAAGTTTGAAGACATGCGCTTGTTGATGGAAAGGGTCAACAAATGGCTCCAGCTCACCAAGGCAACTGTGAAGTCAGTGCAGACGCTGGTGGTGGCATGCAGGAGCAAGTTGTCGCATGAGGCAACCATCTTCTACGCCAGATCTCCGCAAGATCTTGTGGGCAGGTATACCTTCCAGGTGAGGTTGTACCTGGATGGCATCTACCAAGAAAACCCTGCCACCACAGAACTACTCTCCTGAGGAACCATCATTAGCATTAACAATAATAATAATAATGATAATAATAATTAAAACACAAAAGTCTAAACCGCTATTTTTTTAATCATTGTCATTATTTTTATTATTATTCTTACTATTTTTATTATTATTATTTATATTATTATTTTTATTATTATTATTATTATTTTTATTATTATTCTTACTATTGTTATTATTATTATTTATATTATTATTATTATTATTATTATTATTATTATTATTATTATTACTTTCATTAGTATTTTTATTATTTTTATTATTATTATTATTTTTATTTTTATTTTTATTATTATTTTTATTATTATTATCATTATTATTATCATTATTTCTTATGGTTATTGTTATCACAACGAATGTTAATACAAAAAACAACATAGATAATCCAACATGGCAGGAGAAAATAACGAAATCTGTTGTGACTTAATTTATGACGTGTTGTGTTGTCATCTTTTGAGCTATCGTGTTGATCCCTCAGTCAATCATCAGTGCTTGAATCGATTGGTTATTGTCATCCATTTTAGTTATTCTTTGCTTCTCCAATTGACATGTTATTGATTTCGTAACGCCCAACTTTGTGCTTTTGCTTCGTTTTGACACTTTTGACTCTAGTGACACCCATAATACATTTTTCAAACAATATTTTTAATAATAATATTTTTATTTCTGTTTTTACCATTTGTAATGAAGGTAAAAATCAGATATTTCAGTCAAGTTAAAATTGAATGAATTTTAGTTTGAAAATGAATAAAAAGACAAAAAAAGTAAAATGAATATTTTACTATTTTTATAAATAAATTTTGTATAAATAAAAATAAAAACAATAATAAAAAGATAGTATTTTTGTATTATAAAAGTTTCCTTGCATTAATGCTTCTATTTCTTCACCACTTTGTATTTTTATAAAATATATCAAGACGTTCACTCTATTTTACACTCTTTGTCTCTGTACTTCAACGATTAGCTTGTGCTCGTGCGTGTGTTTCAAAGCTCCGTTTCCGGCTATGCCACCCAATGAAACACCGGCCATCATCATCATGTCACAGAGTAGCTTCAACTTGCGTTCCATAGATGGCCAGTGACCAACAGTCAGAAAACGTCTTTTTTGATATTTCGTTCAATTAAAACTAAAATGTTTGCAACACGATGTTTGTTTTATTCAAAAATCTGAAATGGACGCTAGAAATTAGCAATGATTTTATGAAAAATTATTTGTGTGACTTTCGAGCCAAAACTATCCTACAACTTTGAATAATGGGTGGGTTAAGGAACAGGTGGTTTAGTTTTTGAAATGTCACCATTTAAATTTCAGTTATATCATTCTTTCAACATGGCTTATTCAACATGAAACAAGATAGTTCTATTGAAATCGACATACGTTTAAAGTTTCAGAGTGTGGGACAGACTGTCCAGCAGTTTGCTGCATTGCCAATGGACGGGCAGCAGAGGTAATGAGGTGTTATAAATAACTGAATGCTTACGTTCATCTATCTTTGACATTGAAATGTCCATAAAGTTTCTATGATGTATGAGACACATGATAACTCCTAATGAATGTTCCTATGATTTGAGACCACTTGAGCAGTAATATGAAAGTATTCTTGAAACTGTCACCACTGTCTTGATATGCTTGTCTGCTTCAGTAGCCAGAAAAAAGGAAGGAATAAGAAGATGTGGGGACGTAATTTTAGAACAAAAAGTTCATTGTTTCGGAATTTAAGCATGAGAACGAATTTAAAAAGATTGAAAGCGCTTGTATTGCAGTTTGGTGGTGTGTTTAACAGTGCTAACGCACAAATCGGAAAAAGCCTTAGAAGCTTTTGCGTTAAGTCAAATAGTTAACTAAGCTTCCCATGTCTGTGTCATCTGGAGTGGACCCCATCTGCTCAACTACATTATAAAATGCATCTGAAATATCCTACAGAACGCTAATCCATCTTCAAAATTAATTATTTCACTTCTTTTTATCGCCAGCTATATAAAACTTCGGTGTATAGTTTTTAGGCCGATATACCGGTCTGTAAGATGTAGAGAGAGATGAAGAGGAAAAGAGGGGAGAGAGAGGTTTGCTGGAAATTTGTTCATTGAGGACTTGCAGTTTGTAGTAGGAAAGTGGTTTGACACTTTTGTTAGAAATACTTTTGACGATTTGTGAATGGTCTGAAAGAGAAACAGGAGAAGACTGATGGAGAGTGGCGTATGGGCTGAGCTCTTTTATAGATTTAGCTGGAGATACGGATGAAGTATTGGCTAAGTGGGCACATTTGGATGATGTTGGAAAATCGGCAGCTGGTGTTATATCTTTTACGAATTTGGAGACTGTTGTTGAAGAAGTTGCCTTGACTACTGTAGCATCTTTATTCCATGCCACCTTTTCGTCTTGCTTGTTTTTGAGCGGGTCAAGAAATTTACGAACTTCTGAGTATTTCTTGACAATCGGTGAGGAAGTGGTGGAAAGAAAATCATCCACTTCTTTGTTCAACTCTCGTTCGCTTATCTTCGAAGTTAAATTATGCCTAAAAAATGGTTTGTGCTCGAAATTCTTGTGCTTTCCGTATTTGTATTCAAGCGGCGATTTGTGATTGGCAATTTTTTTTTTGTATTTATCGTAACTCTCGTTCATAACTTTTAACACAATTCCAGGGTCAACATTCATGAAGTTCTTGAGCGTTGACTGGTTCATGAAACGTTCGTCGTTGCTTTCGCAGCTCTTCGGAACCACCTTGTCACTCAGCAGCTCCAGTTTTTCTTCGTCTTTCAGCTTCGACCAGACCAACACCCCCTTAGCTTCTTCCAGTGTTTCTATATTATGTTTGCTCGGGTAACCTTTTCTTGCTAGTGCTTTTAGATCGATTACTTTTTCTTTTATTCTTATTTCATCGGCATCGTCATCTTCCTCATCATACAGGGGCTTGAAAGTGCCTGTTTCAGTTGGAATATCATTTTTGGAAAAATCTTTCGAACCATTTTCTTTTTCATCTTTTTCTTCTATTTTTAATACTTTATCTTCATCATCTTCTTCCTTATCAGGCTCTTTTTCTTCCACGGGCTCATCAAAATCCACCTCGTCTAGCAGATCATTAGCTCTTGCGAATTGCACCAACTGTTTTCTGAAGCCCATATTGCAAAGTACCAGCAGACGCTTTGTTTTCAATTCAATAATCACATCCAGTAGCCTCTTTTTTTGACTGATCATCATGTACGCAGCCACTATGGCTCCACTCCTGTTGACTCCGATGCTGCAGTGCACCAGCACCTTGCCTCCTTGCAACACCGCCGAGTCTATGAACCCGATGGCATCGTCGAAAAACCTCATGATATTGAACTCGTCGAAGTCTTGAGCAGGAATTATCAAGAATCCTTTGACGTTGGCTTCGGGAGGGTAGGGGGACCTAGTGAGGTCGAAGCTCCTCGAACCCACACAATTTAAAACGTGGGAAATGCCAAGATTTTTCAGTAGGTCAATGTCGTCTGCGTTGTCTTGGTTACCGATAAAGAGTTGGTCGGTGAGCTGGGTGGGGTGGAGAGGGGGGCTGTGTTGTGGGTATGAGTCGAGGATGCTTTTCATGGCCTTCAAGTAGTGGCTGTCGGCTGGAAAGTTTGCCATTTTGAATGGTAGTGTTTCGAAGCTTCGACAATATTTCAAAAAACAAATCACTTTTCATCCGTCTGTCAGAATTTATAAAATAGATAAGTTCAATGATAGATTGTACTGAAACGTTTGAAGATAAAGACGAAGGAGGATTTTCTATAAAACTAGCTTATTAAATTTTAATTTAAATCATTTATTGAAAAAGCTTTTCAAGATACGAAATAGGATGTTTTTGACTAGAAAAGGAGAATGAGAAAAATTGAATAGAAATCTCTCTGTGTGTTTCAATGGCTGTTGTGGATTGTACTTACCGTTGTTTCTATGCAATCCTTGGTTTTTCGAAAAAGCAGAAAAAAAAAGTTAACCTTTTTCTGTCTTCAATCAAAAATGGATTTCAACGTTGTATATTGTTTCAAGGACCTTTTTTTCTATTGTAGTATAAGCTTCGAAATTTCATGGTGCTCTTGAAAATCCTTTAAAGACTTTTATATGTTATATTCTTTAAACAAAGCTTACACACTATGGAATGAAGTTGTATTCCAGCCCTTATAGTTTAATAGACAGAAAATATGTATACATAGCTTTTTCCATCTCGCTAACATGAACAAAACGTTGTTAGTATAGCAAATTTGATGCATGGAAATGTTGAGCAGCACATGGGCGTGTTCAAGATAGAAGGTTTTCATGTATGCGTGATATAGCTGAGCAAGTTATGGAAGCAACTGCTAATATAAGACAAGATGCTTTCAAAGGATGTAAATAAAAGATATTTATTTTTATAACAAGAACTTTTTATTGAAAATTTAAATAGTTTTTAAACATTTCTTATCGATAACTTATTTTAATATTTGATCGATTAATTTTCTGAACTCAGTTTTAGAAAACTGATGAAAAAACCCGTAAAGTTGTTTGAAGACTTAATAAAAATTTAGGCATTTTTTTGTCATTAATCAAAATTTCTTAATTAATTTTTTTTCTATTTGTGAATAGTAAATAGAAAACTATGTTTAGAAACAGATTTACAAAACAAAACAGTTTTTACATTTAATCATTTGATGAGATAGAAATACGGAATTATATAAATTACAAATAAACACATTCATGATTTAAATAACCGTCGACCTTCAGAGAATGCTGAAAAAGTAACGCTAAAAGAAATAATAACAAAAACATATGTTAACTATGCCCATTATCAATTTTTATCCTATTTGGTTGAATTATATTTACGAAAAAATGTTTTTTATTCTTTCATAAAAACGTATTTTAACTAGAGATCAGAAGTAAATATATAAATTTGAGTATTTTTCAGTTTTGATTTTAGTTTTGTGCCATATAAGTACAAAAAAATAATTCCTTGTCTAACTTATATCTAAAAAAATCACTTTGATAGTACATTATTGTAAATCTATTTATTAATTCCTTTCTTTTACCGAGTGATATTAATCAGCGCTACACAAATGATTAGATTGAAAAGTTCAAATCTCAAAAATAGTTCAGCTGATTCAACAGTGTTTAATCATTTTAGTATGAATTTTAAAAAATGAGATTTGTTTCTAAACATAATTAGTATATTGTGAAATTGTATTCTTATATAATTTAGAACATTTAGTCCAAAGCCTTTAGAAATTTACTAAATTTTTAAATTGACTTTGTTTATTTTCTGAAACATTAAATAATTTGATCATGTTTAAAAAAATCGAACCATTTTCTAAGTTTTATACAAATTTTACTAAAAGATCTTTCCAAAAAGCTGCTCATTTTGGAATATGTTTTGACGTTGATGGGGTCATCGGTACGGGTCCTACTCTCATCCCAAACGCCAAGGACGCCATCGGAAAACTGATTGATACCCAAAATAATTGGAAAGTACCCGTTGCTTTTCTGACAAATTCATCGCGACTGTCCAAACATAGAACCGAGTATTTAAGTAATCTGCTAAATGTAAAGGTACCTTAGTAACCTATTTTCAAAAAAATGTTTTTATATTATTTCCAAATTATTTTTTTTTACCGAGGTTGAGCCATGGCAAGTAATCCAGTCTCCCACACCATTGGAAGTTTTTACAAATTATTCAGATAAATTCTTTCTTGCTGTAGAACAGTTTGAAGCCAGAGACCTAGCTTATGAGTTTGTTATTTTTCAATAATTATTTTAGAAAATTACTTAATATTTAAAAAAATATTAAATTTATTTTCACATTTCTGATTAATTTTCCTAGTTATATACTTATTTTTATTGCAGAAATGGTTTCAAAAACATTTGCACTATAGAAGAGCTTTCTGAGGCTTATCCATTACTAGACATGGTAAACTCCAAAAGAAAAGTTGAAATTGTAAGTTTTCATTTGATTTCACATCAGAACTTAAAAATTATATTAGACTCTACTGGTAGAAAGAAAAATCCTGGAGGGTGTTAGTAATGTGAGGTGTTTGAGAGGATGGAGTGACAGAGCAATATACAATGGGGGCAAGTGGTTTGAAAAGAAAAGCTTGGCTGAAAATAAAGATGAAAATCTGATAAAAAAAACTGATAAAACACTCTAAAAAGATGGTATCACATGATAAATGAAGACAAAAAAATGAAAGGGTGTCAACTGACTAATGATGAAAGCACAAGCAGAGATCAACATTGAATGATTTAGTGTAGGTTGACAGTGTGCAAGAGGGGAGGAAGGTGAATGGAAATGATGATATTCAATGAAGAGGGGTTACTGGGAAGGACTGCAAAAAAAGCTCCAAAGATCAGACATTCGTCATGAAAAAAGAAGAAGTTGATATACCGAATGAAAAGAGGATATGAAATTTGAATGGAAACAATTTTCGAAAACTTACTAAGCAACGAAAATGGAATAAAATACCATAATAAAAAAAATTTATAGTCTTTATTAGATCAAGTCTAGACATACGCTGGAAATGTTGCAAAAACACGACGAATAACTACTGAAAGTGGAAGGGGTGAGGAAGGAGGAGGTGGATGGGATCTTGAGTGGATTGAAACAGCAAAGATTGATGGCCCAACTGGGTTTTCTGAGAAGTTTGGTTGGGTATTGCAAAACCTCTATCAAATAATCAGCCTGTGAGCAGGGAAAAGATTAAATAAAAAGAATAAGAATCTTGATTTCGTTTTATAATCGATTTTTTTTTCAAATTATAAAAATCAATTTTGAAATAAACTAAGAAATTGGTGATTATAATGGTAAGTTGAATATTTAATCAATGCAGTTTGCTTCAAGCGGAGATTTCCCAAAGATAGAAGGAGTAGTCATCATGGGAGAACCTATCAAGTGGGAGAGAGCTCTGCAGTTGTTAGTGGACGTACTTAGGACGCAGGGAAAACCAACACACTTACCCAAAGATCCTAACCTGCAACAACTTCCACTGATCGTCTGCAACTTCGACCTTGAGTACAAGAGCAGGGCTTCGATTCCTCGTTTCGGAAATGGCTCTTTTTTGACGTGTCTTGAAGCGGTTTACGAGATGATAAGCGGCAAAAAGTTGATCTACGACGTCATAATGGGAAAGCCGTCTGAAATTACGATGAGGTATACGGAATATGTGCTAGAGAAATACGGCAGGTTGTTTCATGGCCAGGAAAACAACATACATACCATGTACATGGTGGGTGATGCACACAAGATCGATATAGTGGCCAGCAATCGTTACCAAAGGTACATTGACCGGCTACAAAAGTGCAAACAAAACGGCGCTAAAGACGAAAAAGAAGCCATTCTCAAGGTCAATGAGACCCTTCCCCGCTATCGAAGGATCCCTGCGCATCCATACTTCTTGGAGCACGCGCAAAACGTACGCAGGATGGAGGCGTTGTTGGTTCGGACGGGCTTGTACGGGGACGGAGATGACTTGGGCGTTGGCGAGAAGGCCGATGGCTCACACTTCCTGCACTACGATAGGCAGCTTGAAGTGCCCCAAGGTATCTTCGATGACGTCAACTGTGCCGTTGATCACATCCTCAAAAGCGAGGGATTCACGGAGTGTCTATGAAGTTGCCGTTAACCTTACATCCCCACAAGCCTTTATTTCTACCTCAAATTTTCACGAATATTTTTTCTTTTTCTCTGTTCACTCCAATGAATTTTTGCCACTGGCTAATGATTTAGCTTCCAGTACTAATTGTGAATATAAACCAAGTCATGTATCCAATGTTTTTGAAGGTATTTGTGTGGAAACCTCTGTTATAGCTCATTATGATGAAGTTTTATTTCGTTTTAAAATCAATTTTGTGATATCTTCATTTCGAGAAAACATTCACTTGAAATATTTATAGTTGTATTTTTCGTTTTATTTTTAAAAAATCAACGAAAACGATCTGAAATAATTTAACTTGTTTATTATAAGATGCTTTATCAATAAACAAATCAATACCAGTCACTAATTAAGAAAAGTAATTAAAAGTGAATTCTAATTAAAAGTGAATTATAATTAAAAATTAATTATAAAATAATGAGTTCATATGGAAAGTTGTGGGTGTTAGAGGAGGGGGTCGTATGGGATGGGCAGGGTGGAGTCCTTGATGCGTTGGATGGTCTTGCTGAGTGATTGTTGCATGTCTTCATCGGAGCAAATAACTTTGGCAGTTGCCAGATCTATCCTCACCACTTCACTGCCGATGAGGGTGTTGACGACATCTTCTTCAGCGCTTTCTGTCTTCATGGCCTTGGCTCCATACATGTTATCGAGGACCTTCAAGACAGCCCTTCTAATCGAGGAGGTTCCAAAGGCTGGAGGTTCTATAGTTTTAGGAGTATTCTGGAGAATGTTCCTTTGAATGTTGAGCAGACATTGCAGCACCAAGTCTGCGTTGAAGTCGTTGAGTTCTGAAGAGACCCACTCAATCACTGCTACTGTGTCCTCCAGGGTGACAGTTACCGAGTCAAAAACTTTCAATTGTCTCAGGGGTTTGCCTTGAACGTCTTCTTTCACCACTTTTACCTTCCCAGCCAACATGTGCATGTGGTACTGACACATTCCTAAACTTCCCAGGAAAGGCAGCTTCTGCTTGTTATGGATGGTGCTGAGTGGTAAGCCAGTATGCATGAACAAGTCCTTGGAATCGAGGGCTATGTGATCAAAGTTTTTCTTCACAATCACCCCTGACACCACCGAACCCATCTTTATCTTTTTAGCCAAGTCACCAACCACCTTTATGGATTTTTCACCCTTGAAGTAGAGCTGTGGATTGAATAATTGAATCATTTTGAGAAGTTTTGGTTTACAAATGCTGGTAAACAATGTAAGAAAAATGAAACTTTAATAAATAGAACAAATTTGTAAAGATGCAAAGCTTACTTCAACGTTTTCGGTGTTTCTAGGATTATGAATGTCGAGGGTGTATGCAGTGGAGTCTTGGTACTCTTGTATGAGTGCAGCTTTGAGTCTGCCCATTTCATGCTTCTCACCATGTACCAGAACAATATGGCCAGGTTTGAGTTCCCTGATGTACTCACTCGTCTGCTTGTAGTCGGTGTGGGCCGAGAATGAGATATAGTTGACCGAGCACTTCAAAGGCTGTTTTTGACCACTCATGGTAACAATCTCATCAGGCTCTGAGAGAATATGCTTGGCTAGAGTGCCTTCCACACAATAACCAGCGATGATGACTCTGTTCTGAGGGTTGCCACACCACGCCTCAAACAACTCCCTTGATAAACCACTCTGCATCATGCCAGGACTTGCCAGCATCACAGAAGGACCCACATCACCGAAATGTTCAGAACTTTTGAAGTATGAAATATGTTTGAAAACAAATGGATTGGAAACAGCTATTTGCTTTTTGATGCGGTCATTCATGGCATGTATGAAAGTTTGGTAAACTGTCATGCACTTTTTTGCCAGAGAAGAAGCATAATATATAGGAACATTATGCAGTTCAGGGTGGTTTGCCCAATACTCATCAAGAATCAACAATAGCTCCTGAAATTTACAAAGTGTTTAAAAGAATGATATTTGAAATTGAAATGCAATTTGTTAATGGAAACATACTTGTGCCCTTCCTAGAGCAAACACTGGAATAAGACACCTTCCTCCACTGGCAACAGTTTTGTGAATAAGGTCTGTGAACCTACCCTCTCTTTCCTCCCTCGGTTCATGTAGGTGAGTGCCATATGTAGATTCTACAATAAGTACATCAGGTCTCAAAGTGGGCATTTCTGCAGCCATTAAATGACGATCCTCCTGTCTACTAAAATCTCCTGTGTACAAAATTGTGACGCCTGCAATTTCTATCATAAACATGGCTGCTCCAAGAACATGGCCTGCATTATAACACCAGAATTTTATTCCTGATACTTCTTTTTGTTCGTGAAAGTTGAGCGTTTCAATGCGACTTAGACTTGATGTGATATCCTTTTCAGTGTACAACATCTTGTCAGACATGTTACTCACCTTCACATAATCAGACAACAACAATTTGTAAATAGACTTAGTCGGATGAGTCATAAAACATCGTCCCTTGAACGGCGTATTTTTCAAGAACCAAGGAAGAGAACCACAGTGATCAAGATGGAAATGACTTATCAGCAAAAGATCGAGGTTTTTTATTTCGTCCTCGATATTGTCGATGAATGGAAGAGCATGAATGTCGTTCATACCGGGATGAATTCCACAATCTAGTAGAATTTTTTTCCCTTTGAATTCCAAGTAAATGCATGATCTTCCCACCTCCTGGCCGGCGCCAAGAGGCTTTATTATCAATTTATCGCATTCATCTAAATTAGAAGTTTTCAACATTGTGAGTCTATTATTGAAGTTTTCGGAGTAATGTAAAATAAAATATCAACTACACGCCGCTGCATCGAATTGACTTTTAAGCAAACTAAAGCTTAAACCAAGAAATGAACCGGTAAATTAAAATCCAAGTCATTTTATTTATTCTTGAATTAAAAAAAACTGTTCAGTTTTTGAAAACATTTTTTGATTAATAAAAAATATTAAACAGGTTTTTTGTTTTAATAATAAAAAAAAGAATAATGTCAGATAATGAACAGACAGTAAATTAACATTCACGCGAAGTCCCTATTGTTGAATCGTTGTTGATCGTAGGTGGCAGCTTTAATAACGTTTCCAGCAAAGAATCTCCCTTCGAAAGCTGAGATTGCTTTTTCAGTGTCTTTATGATCCAAAAACTCAACAAAAATTTTCACAACCAGATTGCCACTTTCTCCATCTTCTTGATGAATTACCACTTTGCTGACAGCTCCATATTTACCACATTCCTCTTTTACCTCATCCTCCAAGTCCTCATCCACCTCATCAACCATATTCAAGAGCAACATCACCTTGCTCGGCTGAGCTAAAAGATCTTCATTTCCTCTCATTAATTTCTGCATCAGAAGTTGTCTTGCTTGGTGACCCTTGATATGAATATTTTCTTGCTGTTCAATTGTCTGCATGTCCGGCATATCAAGTAACACCTGCTGAGCTACATCTTTCTCAACCGGCTTTGCACTCTTTATTGCAGCAGCAGCAGCAGCAGCAGCAAGTTTGGGAGTTGCATTGGAAGTAAGTGATGCTGGAGGAATGAACACTGAAGGAGGGGCAATGGCTGCAGGATCTGAAGGACCCTCACTGAACCCTCCAAATTTTGATTTGCGACCAGAAGAAAGCCTGGAAGCAGGAGGGGCTGTTGGTTGTTGGGATTGTGGGAGTGGTGATTTTGTCTCATTAGGTTCCACTTCACCCTCCTTTTTGGTATTTGAAACAGCTTCAATAGCGGCTATTTTGGCAGTAATAGCAGCTGCAGCAATAGCTGATGCAGTAGGTAGGGTGCTGCTGGAAGGAGTAGTTGAGTTGAGAGGGATTGGTGGAGTGACCGCTCTGCCAACTCTCAAATGCTTACCTCCTAGATCAAACAAATTCATACCAGAAACTGCATCAACAACACTTTGTTCCATTTCAAAATCAATAAAACCATAACCCTTGTGTTTTCCTGTGTGATCATAATACAACTCACATGATACTATTCTCCCAAAGGCTTCAAACACTGTTCGAATATCTTGCTCTGAAAGGTCTTGATGAATCCCTGCAACATAAATCCTCTTGAACTTCTTTGATTCCTCCATTATTGTATCAATGATCAACTGTGCTTGAGGCATATTGGTTGGTCTGCCAACTTTCAAAGTATATCCCTGTATGACAATTCCATTCATTTGATCTATACAAATCGCAGCTGCTTCTGGCGTCTCATATTCGATGAAAGCGAATCCTTTGTGGTGGTTTCCAACATGGTCATAGGGCATACTCATGGTTCTCATGGGTCCAAATGGGCTGAAAGCTTCTCTGATGGTCTCTTCTTTGATTTCAAAGTTTATTGCTCCAATATAAACTCGACACATCAAGGTGATTGCTTGCTGCCGTTGAATGTTGTTTTGTATATTGACCGCTTGAGTTTGCTTGTGTGTAATTGTTTGTTTCAATAGAATTGTTTTTATGCTTTGTTCCATCAAATTTTTTTTAGCTTTTTCAATTGCTATTTTTTGCGAACTGCTAAGTTTTTTTGAATCATTCAATCCTAAATCTTTCTTGGCCCCGGGTCCACATATCACTTGTCCTGTTTGCTCTAGCTCTTCAAAGTTGGGATCTTCTGCATTTTGATCGATTTCCATTTCTTCTTTTTTATCTTCATCGTTAGTGAGATGCATTTCGAATTTTAGTGAAAAGTTTTACGTAGACTGAATTTTCGCGAATTCACGATAAAATAAAAATGCTTAAGCTTCCAAAGAACAACAAATACAATGCCGAATATTATACTTGAAAGAGGTATTTGTATTCAGCACTCGAAGTTGAAATTTTTTAAACAAATCTTTTCAGTGAAATTTTTATCAAATAAACAATCATAATCTTCATTTGTTGACTTTGTTTAAAGCTTAGTTGTCGCAATCAATCGGTTTTCTAAAATTAATTTTTCAAAGGTATATTAAGCAATAAGTAGCGCTTTTTAAAATTTTCTTCAAAACGCGTTTATGGAAATGGTTTTACTCGCTTTAAGAACCTCACGTAACCTTTTTCAAGCGAGGTTACTACAGTAATGAAAGTCCTAAGCAAAATAAAATTAGTAGGAAAGACTTTAAATACTTTTTCAATTAGCAATACCCTTGTTTGGAATTTTTAGTAGTTGATGTCGTTGAATATGGTCAGAAAGTTTTGTCTTGTGTTTGAACGTCTGGCGACTGATATATAAATGTATCCTTAAACTTCAAATGTTATTCGAATGATTCTGAATAAACACTCAATTTTATATATTTTTTGAACTTTTTGTCATTTATTATTAATTTATTAAAAATTTAACAAAAAATTAATAAAAATGGATAACTGATGAGTGGAACATAGTCTGAACGAGGTTGTGAATGCAGAAGGTTCTAGGAAAAGAAGAAATAAAGAATGAAAAAAATAAGAAACCATGGAATTGTTGAAGAGACAACGCTAATGGGAATGGTGTGTGTGGATGTGAATAATAAAAATGTGATGAACTCAACAACAAATCCAGGAAGCAACTCGTTATATGTGCATAGAATTAATTTAACCAGAGCTGTGCTGATGGTGATGAAACAGGCGAATAGTCCTGAAGAACCTATAGAAAAACTTTGTAAAAATGATTCTTTGAGGTTGAAGAAAGTTATGAAAAGTAAAAAATGGACGGTGTTAGTGAAGAAAGATTTGAAAAAAGTATCTGATAAAAAGAGGAAATGGTTGAAAATTGAATGAAAATAACTTTTAAAAGAGAATTGAAATTTAAAAAGAATGATGTTAAAGAAGGTGTGGAGGAGATCAGACGGAGGTCGAAGCACCTAGCAGGAAATGTTAAAAAAACTCATCAAAGAATCGAAAAAGAAGAAGAAGAAAAAGAAGAAGAAGAAGAAGAAGAAGAAGAAGAAGAAGAAGAAGAAGAAGAAGAAGAAGAAGAAGAAGAAGAAGAAGAAGAAGAAGAAGAAGAAGAAGAAGAAGAAGAAGAAGAAGAAGAAGAAGAAGAAGAAGAAGAAAAAAAAAAAAGAAGAAGAAGAAGAAGAAGAAGAAGAAGAAGAAGAAGAAGAAGAAGAAGAAGAAGAAGAAGAAGAAGAAGAAGAAGAAGAAGAAGAAGAAGAAGAAGAAGAAGAAGAAGAAGAAGAAGAAGAAGAAGAAGAAGAAGAAGAAGAAGAAGAAGAAGAAGAAGAAGAAGAAGAAGAAGAAGAAGAAGAAGAAGAAGAAGAAGAAGAAGAAGAAGAAGAAGAAGAAGAAGAAGAAGAAGAAGAAGAAGAAGAAGAAGAAGAAGAAGAAGAAGAAGAAGAAGAAGAAGAAGAAGAAGAAGAAGAAGAAGAAGAAGAAGAAGAAGAAGAAGAAGAAGAAGAAGAAGAAGAAGAAGAAGAAGAAGAAGAAAAAAAAAAAGGAAGAAGAGAAAAAAAAGAAGAAAAAGAAGAAAAAAAAGAGAAAAAAAGAAGAAAAAGAAGTTAGGAAAAAAAGAAAAAAGAGAATAAAAACATAGAAAGGAAGAAAAAGAAAAAATAATAAATTGTTAAATGACACTAACTTAAGAGAGGGTTCGACTGCTTTGTGAGGTTCTCAGCGATTTTTTCGTGACAATAATTTCACGGTGAACTTTGTTAACCAAGTCACTCGAATGAAATCCAGTGAATTAATCTAAAAATCAATTTGATGAATGTTCACTCTTACATCTGATGATGACAATTTTTCAAGAGATTGTTTCACAGTAAAAATATAAAATATAAAAATTTTCAATATAAAAACAAGAACTTCAAATATGGCTAGAATTCACATTTAGCTTTTATTTCATTCATAATTTATCCCAATCACAAATAAAGGAGGATTACGAGGAAGGTTGATAGGAACTTTGTCTCAAAAAACTTTTAAAGGCTGCAAGATTAAAACGGAATTTAAATTCGAAACACCTCCATCAAAACTTGTTAGATTTTGTATGGAGGTGTTTTCAATTCAAACTCAAAACTTTTTAAAATGAGCAAAAATTGAAAACATACTTCTCAGAACCATCAAAACGATTAGAGATGAGGTCAGAGATAAATCTTACGAACCATAATGTTTTAGTGAGAATATAAACGACATTTTGTGGGACTAATTTATTAATTTTTTAAACAAATAAAAAAAAATTTAAAAAAAATAAATTTCAAGTTTTTAATTACAAAAATTGAATTGATACTGAAGTCTCTGGAACTATTGATTTAGCTTTGACACTTCAATTAAAACCTCTTCTTGTTTTAATTCAATCTTATTAAGGTGCAGTTTCCAAACTGGGTTGCCTCTGAAGCATTTAGGATCAATCAAGGATCAAGTTACAGAAAGGTCTTGGTAAAGATGAGTTTTTAGTAGTTTACGAAAATTTATCAGCGAACTTGACGAGCGAGGTCGGGTGGAAGAGAGCTCCATAAGTAAGAGGATGTATGTAAAAGAACGATGAGCGAACGAGTTTGAAAAAACTGGCTGATGCAACTGGGGTCTGGATTGAGAGGATCTAAGTGATTCATGTTGGTGTCGAAAGAATAAAAGATATTGAATATTTAGTACTAAAAAACAGTAAATAATCTCAAGCTAAAGGATACAATATACGACTTTCAACGAAAATTATCTTTTTAGAGGAATATTTCAAAAGATGTCATGCTTTAGCGCTATTTTTTTAGTCTTTTTTACTACATTGTGTTGTAATATATGTTGGGGCAAATGTCTCATTATACCTGCTTTGAATAATTCCTTTTCGTCATAGTTCTTTTCGTCTTCACATCTGAACACAGCTATAAGAATTTAATCTAATCTCATTTTCTGAGAATATTCTTCTTGGATTTATAATGAGTTTTTCACGCTTGGAAGTGTGTCAGAAAAAAAGTTGCGTAACTTTTTCCAATGCACTCGAACGAGAAGACTCATATTCATACTTCAAAATTCACTAATCGTAAAAATTTTTCATCGTTCCAGGCTCGAACATTTGCAAGATTACACAGCTCACTAGGTTGTTGCAAGACCACAAAACGGATTATGGGCAAACGCCCTCTAAAACGGAAAAAAACGATAAAATCAATTAGAAAGAGTGAAGGAATAAATTATTTATTATGAGTATTTGTGGAACTGCTTCGGTTTAAAAGAAGGTGATGGTGTATTTATTTTATTTTTACATTTTTTATTTGTTTTTATTTTTGATTGTGTTTACATTGTGTCCAATTGTTGAAGAGGGAGTCACTTTGAAACAATGAATTCTGGTTGTGTTTCTCATCGCTCACCGTACAAATTGAATTCACCACTCAGGCACACCACTCAAGCCTCCACAACACCCAGTGGTACAAAACATGAATAGCACCAAACCAACTAATACACACAAATAATCAACATTTCAGTTGGTTATTATAACGTCAACGGCGGTTGGGACGGGGTGGTGTAACAGAGAAGAATACCTCGGAACTCTACGGGGTTAATGCCACTATAATAATACTGGTGTTTGTATTGTATTTTACTTTATTGTATTGTATTGTATTGTATTGTATTGTATTTCATTGTATTGTATTGTATTTTATTTTATTGTATTGTATTTTATTGTATTGTATTTTATTGTATTGTATTGTATTTCATTGTATTGTATTGTATTTCATTGTATTGTATTGTATTGTATTTTATTGTATTTTTAATAAGCTTTTCATTACTACACTGCCAAGCTGAGCATTTGATCTTTCTCCAATTATATTTTTGTATCGTTTTTTAATTTAATTTCTCATGATCCCTCTCACTTCTTTCATGCCTTTTTATATATTATTTCGGCAGCCATTCACGGAAGTGCATATATGAAACTCTTTCAAATGTTCTCATCATGCACCTCATCTTATGTCTGTTTTTTACACATTTTTCCAAAAAACTTCCTTCTCCATTATGTTTTTTATATTTACAAGTTATATATTTTTTTAAAAAACAGTTACAATTTCTTTGTAAGACTTTGAAATGTTTTAATTTTTAATATAACCAAATAAACAAACCGAGAAATAAAAAAAAAATCTAGATTTAAATTATTAGAATCAACAGAACGAGTGTTGCACATTATGAATCTTTAAACTTATTCACAAAACTTTGCGATCATTCTGCCTCAAATGCAGTGTCAAAGATTACTTTTATACACTAGTAATTTTTATAACTTTTAGTTTTCACTCAGAATCTTTTCATGTTTTATCTTCGTAAACACTTCAAATCCTGAATTTATCTTCTTTTTCACTCACTTATAGCCTTTTCATAGATTTTTTTCATAAACTGCCGCTTCAGTTTTCTGCCTTGAAACTTTACAATAAGATTTATTACTCTTATTTTCATTATTAAAACTCAAAATTTTTCATTTTCAAGAGCTGTTTTGCATTTTAATGGAAGCACCATTTTTGAACATACACAAGAGATAAGAAGGCATTCTTTATGGACTACGTTTATTAGTACGTCATCGAGGTTACTAGAGCGTTTGAAGAGGTTAAAATTCCGTGGAAATACCAAAAGTAAGTTAGAAAAAGTTTTTAAATGTAAAGAGAAATATTTTTGAGAATTTACACTGAGATTCTTCAATGTTCCAGAAATTTATAATTGATTAAATTTCTTTGGAGGTAAAAAGATAACACTTTGATTTATTAAATTTATTTACGGTAAAAAAACTAGATGCATGTTTGTGTGAATTGCTTCACTCGCTTCACGTGCATGTGTGTGCACACTATGCCAAACGTATCGGCTATAAAAGAAAGTAGTGGTAGAAAAAGGTTGCATAAAAAATATTCTTGTGTATCGCGTTAGTGAACTTAACACCCCTTTCAATGGTTCATATTTAAAACAAAATTATTTTTAATTTGTTCAATGACAACTGTGAGCAGTTACTCGAGGTAAGTTTCCAACTGTTGAATGTTAATAAGCGAATGTTACGTTGAATTTCTAGACTTGCGTTTTACCGTTTGAAATAGCCTCAGAGTATGAATTTGTTAGTTTAAACTTAAAATTTAATTTCTTAAAAATTTGAAAAAAAAAACTAAATTTAAAAAGAGTTTATTATAAGAGGTTACTTAAAAAACTGAAAATTAGAGACATAAAAAATATTTTAAAAAAATCAAAAATAAGCAACTTTTAACTGATTAGCGCATTAAATCGCTTGGCTTGCGATCAATGGAGCTTGAGGAATGAGCAATTAGCGTTGTTGTCTACGGAAGTCCCTTCTAGAAGATGATGGAGACTGTCTTTAAGAGGTAAACATTCATTTTCAAAATTGATTTTTCCCATTTAACAGCTATGATGTCTTCAGTGGGGCTATTGCCTGTAAAGAATGCCTCAAGTACCAACATATAAATGCATCTATCTGATTAAAATGATGTTTCGCAGAAGGTCAATGGGAAAGTTTTTCACATAGTTTTCTCATTTTGATAAAAATAAATTCAACATGTGTTTCAACATTGAAATAACTTTTTTTTTTAACCTCTATTTTATCGACGGGTGAAACTCGTCAAAAGTGGCAGTCACGAAGGATGTTGCATGTCAGGCTGGCCTTGCTACCCAGGCAAACATCGAAATCTGACACCAACCTCAATAAAATGCAAGAATGAGCCTTGAAAATCTCTCAAGTTTTTTAGGCTTGAGTTTTTCAGCTGTACCTAATTTCAACTTTTTCAAAACTATTTTTCTTACTCCAAAGCGCTCTACAAACATTTTTCTGAAACAATGATTGATGAATCGTCTAATGATACGCCTCTACGTGCGCAACTGACGCCTGTGTGAAATTGAATAAAGCTTCGAAAGAACACACGTCGAAATACATTTTTTGTCACTTCTTATAACACAATGGTTTTTGTATCGCTTGAATTACAAACAAGAACTATAATTAGGATACCTGCTCCACACACTTTCCTCAATGGCATCATGCTTTCACTTGAGTCACATTTTGCAGACGACTCTGAAACGAGCGAAAATGATTTTTTTGAAATTTTAAACAAAATTTCAAACTGTAAAGAACGAAAACATAGAAATTTTTCTTCATATTTATAATTTAAAGAGAACTTTGAAAGTTTAGGCACTTAAATTCTTCGAACTTCTGTAATTTCCCAATAAGTAGAAGAGCCTTCTCAGCTTTATGGCTTCCTCCTACCTCTTTGTTGTGCATTGATTTAGCTTGTGACAAATTCCGTTTATAGAATCAAGCGCATTTACATCTTATTGATCACAACAATCAGCTAATGAAAACGATAAATAAGACCACTTCAATACCTTAGAGACTTGCTTAAGAGCTCCAATCTAGAAACAAAATGATTGGATGAGCTTATAGAAATTCATTAAGTTTATAGATGTGAAAAACTTAATATTATTCACGATATTAGCATCCAGCGAGATTTTAAAAATATTCTCCCAATTTTGTCGCGTACGGAGGCTTGAGACGAAAGCAGCTCGTAAACATGCAACCTTATCGCTGTGGAAGGGTTCAATAGAAGGAACAACAAAGTGTGTATGAACAGAATAGAGTATAAAAAAGAAAATTGAATATTGGAAGAATTACCAAGTTTCCAGCTATGATAGATCCACCCCACATCAATCCGATGTGGCGATGGAGGTAATAAAATAAAAGCAGAGGAAAGCCGCCATGAATAGCGTTAGAGTTCTCCCTAACGAATGAGGGTTCCGAGCCTCATGCTAATGTGTTAACAACGGGCATTTTTTCTCAAAACTTTCAAACAACTTCAACGCCTTCGAACACATAAATCAGACAACAAAAGCGCCATAAACAACAATAAATTTCCTGCACAGTGTTTCTCCTTCAGTCCATAAAAATACACAAAATACACCGCAACACGTGGCTTGCTATGGAAAACCATGCGCGAATGGTTCCTGGGATTTCAAGGTATTGGTGTTAAAATTTACAAAGAGAAGCTTCCAGACGAAATTTTGTTTAGGTGCGATCCAAAATGAACAAGAAGTTATTGATTTTTCAATGACGTAGAACAAAAAAAAGAATCTAGCACGAAAGCAACAAGAACAACAGTTTTCGACACAACTTCATGCATTGTCATCAAAGTTATGCCGTTTCTTTCACTCGCCACTTCAAGCACATGTAGTCACTTGACAGCTTCCAAGACGCCCGCCTTGACAGGCCATTTGTCATTTCCCGCCAACAAAGAAACCCCGTGTGACAAGCTTAATTCAAAGTTTCCTATAGATCGCCTCACCGTTCTATGTAGTAGAAGAGGCTTCATTGATACTTGTAGTGGTGCTTATCTATTTGCATTAATATAAGGGAACAATGATTGATTGGGACATTTATTTTCGGTGGTTTTGATAAGAATGTAGCATTTAAGTTATCGGAGTTAAAGTAGACTGGGAACTATTGGAAACAGACAGTAGCGACCATAATTCAAAACAAGCAACAAAACACAAGACCAATATAAATTATGTGAAATTACAAAAGCTAACCACAAGTGAGCATAAAAATGCATTGAGGTTCTTGATTATTGTTACAACTGTCATAGTGAAGACTCCATCACTATTCCTTTGAAACGCTTTTGAACTCACATTTGTAAGCTCTGCTCACAGCTGCATACACGCCAAATTTTATTAATACAAACCCACTCACACAACAACGGAACATATCGCGTAACGCAAACTAAATCTCACTAAACCACACTGAAATATACAATAACAACTAAACCTCACACATTTAACAAGTGGAATCACAGCGGCACATCTACAGTCAGACTCTCAAATGAAATTTGATGTTTACTTCTCGTTTTACTCTAAAGCAGCGGACCTTTTTTGATTTTTCATTTTACGTTTTCATACATTCTCTGGCTCCATCTCACCCTTCGCTGTTGGATACTCTAACTGTGCTTGGATGCATCATGACCTGGTGCCTACCGTATGTTATGTTTTGTGCCTTCTTTCCCACGGACATAAATATTTATATTTTGAAAATTCCACAAAATTTAGACGGTAAACAAGATTTGAAATTATAATTTTAAAAAAAGTGGAATATAAAAAATGATTTTTTGACCACGAGTTTCTGAAAACTAATTTTAGTTTGAAAATTTATTGTGAATCGGCTGATTTATGACTTTATGTTGTATACAAGCTGTTGCAAAATAAACTACAACCATTTTTCATTTTCATTTTATGTTTTCGATCATTAAAGCTTTTTATATCCATTTAACTATTTAATATTTGAATATTTCCTTCGATTGAATTTGTGTTGTTTATGATAAGCCCGAGGCCATTTAGTTATCAACTGAAGTAGAGATTTGTTTGAGAGTTAATTTCGTTCTTTGAAACTTTGAGGGAATTATTAACATTCTACTGTGTTACTATTTGCACATGAGCGCTCCTGACAGCTCGTTGAAAGATTAATTAACAATTTGTCTTTTGTGCAAGCCTGTCGCAAGGCAAAAATCGGTGTGAAAAATTACCAAACCTCACACACTCATAATTAATAAACTAATCCATAACAGATTCGAGGCATCAAACCAAAAAAAAAAATACAAAATACAAACTTTTTGTATTTTTGTCGAAATACAAAAAAATTTTTATATAAATAAATTAGTGAAATAATTTGAAATTTTTGACTTGCATGGCAAACTCGCTATTAGGACTTTAAAGGCGCCACTATAGAGGCGCTGGTGGCTTTATAGGCTGCCTAGAGTAGAGGTGTCAACGGTGGTTGTAAAGAAGTACGTCAGAAAAGCGTTGTCTTTTCAATATGCATGCCACGTGGCCTCGTAAAGAATGGAGAGATAACAAACAGCCAAGCTGCTGGTTCCTTGTAACTCCCTTTGTAACCTCCTATCTGAGCTCCTCTTGTCCGCCACAGAGCCACTTGTCATCTGCTTTTTCATTGCTAGCGTCGTTGTGGTGTCGAAATCCTCTTCACCATTGATTTTACGACTTCGAAGTCTGCATCGTCTGTGAGCTTTGGTCTTGGAGGGGCTTTCAAGCGCATTTATTGATACCTGAAAAAGTATATTTTTATTTGAATTTAAAGAAATAACTCACTGATATGTCTTAACCAAACTCACTTTCTGAAACTGTAATGTTTCACTTACTGTGTATAAGAGGCACAGAGGTATCTGAAGATGCACTTTTAGCCTTCAAAGACATTTCCTCAAATGGCTTTGCAAGTTTATGGTGGAATCGATCATTTGAAAAATAAAAATAAAAATGAAGCGAATAAAAATAACAAAAACCCAAATTCAAAGTTTTAATAAAAAAGATCAAAAATGTGTTTTTTTGAATAATTTTATGGCTATTGCCTTAAAAGGGTGATTGTTTTTAGTAATCACGCGACTTTCGCCTCGTGGATTGCTTCTTAAATAAATAAAAAGTTATTGTCATGCGCCGTATTTGAGCTCATAAAACTGAAAATGAATTAAACATGGAATTGAAAACCTTCCGAAATATTCTCCCCCACAAAAAATTTCATTCGACTTTTCATGTAATTTCTTAATGCAGTCGTCAAAGGACCGGTTCTCTTCGAACGAGCATTTATCGATATTGAGTCGTTATTCATCTTCTGAGCGTATAAATATATTTTCCTTGATAGTTCATGTTGCCAGCCCATTTGCAATCCGCCTTATTGCTCCTTCACGCCGCATTGGACAATCAACCTTGAAACACACGTTCGTCAGCTCATGCTAACCAAACCGCTGGTGTATCAAGTGAACATTTTGACACAAACATCGACACAGACACGAAATTACAAAGAAACACACTACATTTACATATGATCACTTGGTCAGACACAAAGCGAACCCTGACGAACCGCTGAACCTTTTTAGTTCAAATTAAACGCTAAAAAATAGAAAAGGCTGTTTCATGGGATTTCTAAAGATTCCTGCGCAAGAGTTGTTCGGAGGTTTCGGTGGAGCTAACGTTTATTTCTTCATCATCTGGAACATTTCCAACAAAGAATGTTTCACAAAATTTTGTACTAATTATCTTATACACTCACTCATCTGCATCAAATTCGATTTCATCCTATTGTTTATTCCTGCCATCCTTGCCATCATTACAGCGTGTTACGCATGTATCAAGGCAGCAGCTAATCAATCAGGGTTCCTATTCAAGTCCGTCTCCATTCATTTGCACTGACGTGAAATAACTTATTCGGTCACACTTTCAACTACAGTAACTTTCAAAATAAGATATTCAACATCAAAAATTGAGATGAATCGCACCATAAATTGCATTTTTTTGCTTGAAATGTTGTTTAGAGAAATAATTTTTTTATTGTATATACAACATTTTTCGCGATCCGTTCGATATTTCAGCATTACATTTTTTTCGACCCATCCCTATATTTTGTTATTCAGTGATCAGAAATTTTATTCTGGAAGATAATCTTTCTCTTTCAATCTTTTTGACCTCAAATACAATAAAAAAAGAAAAGGGGTGATCAATGGTGGGGTTCTTGAGGCTCAAAAACAAAAGTTGTTTTGAAACATTTTGAAAATTCCAGCAAAGATCTTAATGCATTTAAATGATGAAAAGAATAGCTTTGGAAAAATCATTTAAACTTCAATCTTCAGACCGGTCTAAAGGCATGTATCAGTGATACAAATATTTCAAAAAACAAATGATTAGAAAAAGCAGTTTGAAGAAAGACAAATAATCGAGTCTTGCAGATGAGTTAATAAAGTTTACTGCCCACTAACACACTACACAAACAAATCAGGCGAAAGATGTTGCGTTTGCAGCCCTGAGGTGACGAGCGCTGTCTGATTGCTTGTGAAACGAGCCTTTCTCGCAAGGCTGTGTTGTGAGGTGGTTTTGTGAGGTGGTGTTGTGAGGTGGTGTTGTGGGGTGGTGTTGTGCGGTGGTGTTGTGGGGTGGTGTTGTGGGGTGGTGTTGTGAGGTGGTGTTGTGAGGCGGTGTTGTGAAGTGGTTTTGTGAGGTGGTGTTGTGAAGTGGTGTTGTGGGGTGGTGTTGTGGGGTGGTGTTGTGTGGTGGTGTCGTGAGGTGGTGTTGTGAGATGGTGTTGTGAGGTGGTGTTGTGAGGTGGTGTTGTGAGGTGGTGTTGTGAGGTGGTGTTATGAGGTGGTGTTGTATGGTGGTGTTGTGTGGTGGTGTTTTCAAAGGATGTTGTGAGGTGGTGTGTTCAAGGGATGTTGTGAGGTGGTGTTTTCAAGTGAAGTTGTAAGGCTCTGTAGCCTGAAGCGGCTTAACGAAGCATTTAAGTGATCGTTAGTGTTCAGAAAAGAAATTCGAGAGTTTCATTGAAAAGCTTTCGCTTGAGGTTATTTAGCGCATGATTGTAGTTTCTTTTGGAAATATAAAACATTATTTTTTTCGGTTTTTCAAAAGTGAATGCGATTTGCGTGAGGTGATATGGTGATATTTTGTCATCTGTGCGTTTTATATCGGCAGTAAAAGCTTTGACGCTTGACACTCGCTCCGAACATTTCAGGAGCATAAACCATTTCAACTTATAGCTTTGCTCCATTCTTCAGCAGTTCAAAAAGATAAATTTTTTTCGACGTTAAAAATAATTTTTAGCGTTAAAAAAATAATGTTAACTATTGTTATTTTTATTTTTCACAAAACCTTTGAAAATAATAGAAACAAAACGAACAGAAAAAAACTGGAGTTTTAGAGAGACATTTCAGCAAAAAATTTAAACCACGCTTTTTCACGCACCTCACAATTAGCTTCCACAACCACCACATGCAATCTGCACCATGACGCAGATGCGCCTGTGTCTCTGTGGACGTGAGTGGCATTGTGTGTCTTGGTAGGGTCATCTTCCGCAACCAATGTTACTGCAGCTGTTTGACTAACGATGTTAGGAGTTGTCAAGTGTATGAGAGGGGATGTGGTTCTATGCATTTGATGAGGAGTGACATGAAGTGTATGGAGGGTGTTACATGGAGTATGGAGGGTGTTACATAGTATATGGATGGTGTTACATAGTATATGGAGGGTGTTACATAGTGTATGGAGGGTGTTACATAGAGTATGGAGGGTGTTACATAGTGTATGGAGGGTGTTACATAGTGTATGGAGGGTGTTACATGGAGTATGGAGGGTGTTACATAGTGTATGGAGGGTGTTACATAGTATATGGAGGGTGTTACATGGAGTATGGAGGGTGTTACATAGAGTATGGATTGTGATAAATAGTGTTCGAACGTTGAGGGAAAGTTTATGACAAAAACAAAAACAAAATCAAAAGTAATGCGAAGATTGGTATTAATTTTTCAAAAGTTTTTTTTAGCATATCGCGGTTTTTGGAGCTCAAGACAGTGAAGATCTTCGCCGCCAGAAAGTCCCTTCAGGGTGCAACAAGGTGATTTATTTGGTCCTCCAAGCACCAGTCAAGTCGTCCTTCCACAACATCAAAGCCGGCTTCGATTGGAGTTTAAGCTCCTTTGCTTTTTGTGAGGCTGAAAATAATCTTTTTTATTGTCAGTGTTCATGATGCTTCAATGTTCTTCATGGTCTCGGTAAAACTATTATAACTCGTTATTGTGTTCTGGGTCGTCTAGAAGTGAATGTAACTTTTAATGAAGATTTTTTCTCGAATGAAACTTCATAATTTCAAAATGTTCACGACATGTTTGTTCAAACTTGTTATTAGAATGTTATCTGTTTTAAATCTTTCACGTCTTCAAGCACTATTTTCTCCATGCTACAAAATGTTGTCGAAACCGTTTAACTTTTTCGAGAAAAAAAATAGAGAAAACAAATATACTTTAACAAAATTGAAAAAAAAAAGATTTTTTAAGGCAACAATCGGTCGCGTAGGTGGGAACTCTTTGTAACGCACCTGGTAATTTTATCACAACAAATTGATTTGATAAAAGAGAGTTAAATGGCAAGTGTTACCAATATTATAGAGAAAAACTTTCCTCGCAAGCAATGAAGTATCTGTATGCGATGCGACTTTCGATTTTTAATAGTTAACAAAATTATGGCGAATATGCACTGTTGGCCATCTTCATATCTTCAAAAATAAATTATCTCCAAGCTTCAAAAATTTTTTTTAACGGGAAAATTTTGTTATACTTCAATTGAACAAACATATGTTGATCTTTCTGTAATTATCACTTGATGAAAGTGAAAATGAAGCCGCGATGAAACTTTGGATAAAAGTGACTCCGAGGATGAATCAGACCGAAACGATTATAACAAGCCATCAGTCCTTCTGTACGCTCCTTCAGAACTTTTGTGTCTTTTTGCATAATACTTGCCGTATACCTGTTCTCATGTAACGGTTTTTTTTAAGATTTTGGATAAGGGTTTTTAAATTTAATTTTTCGTGTGTTTATGCATGCTAATTTCCTTTTATGAATTTCCCCAAAAACATTAAACAATCAGAAGTGATTTTTAGGACCGACAAAAGCTCTTGGGTGTTTGGTATTCTTTCCCTTTCACGTTTCCTCCTTCAAATTTTAAAATATCATTTTCAAATTATTTTTAGTAAGCGAGCACTGCGATGGATATACATCCACAATTCTTACTGTTCTTTGCTCCAGAATGTATGCCCACCTCAAAGGCCCGCGTTTGAACAAATAAAACAAAAAAAACAAAAGCTGGTCCACAGCGTTAGAACGAATATATAAAACGAAAAAAAACACAACCAATAATGATGAAACAATCCAGTACATATAAGCAAATGATTATGAACTCTAAAAAAAAGTAAAATTAGGTTGTTGAGGGAGCATGATTAAAGCTCTTTAGAAGCAAAATTCGAGAAAACTCCTGAATTGGACTTCCAAAGGTTGGTAGACGCTCTTTTGGCGCAATCCCGCCAGCTCTTGCGACTCCGTCATTGCCGAGCTGTATCGACATTTATCATTCTTCTTGGTCAGTCAGCTGAGCGAAGAAGGGAAGTCTACTGCATGGACAACAGGCGACCTTTTACAATCCACTGCCCGGAGTCCATAGTTTCAATGTAGGCACACCATCGTTTTTGTGGCTTGATGATACCGTCGATTAGTGGTTGAAGCGGCAATAAATTATTCACTGGAAGGCAAGGCTGCAGTGGGAGAGAGTGAAGAGGTTGCAGATGAGGAACATAAATAGTGCCATTAAAGATTCCTGAGGAGTACTTCAACATTCAACTCTGGGCCACTCAAGTACACCCACCTATCAAAAGCTCCTTAATGAATTTGTAATCAGTTTTGGTAGCGGCACATGAAGCGTTTGGAAAGCCTCATCTCGAAGACTAATAAGCTTCAACATTTTCCAAAGAAATTGCAGTCAAACTTGGAATAAATTTTTAATTTTGAGTCAAGTTCCTACAACAATCAGTACAAACCTCATCAGCATAGCACCACACATACAATCCTTTTGGGTTAGTTGCTTCTGTGCTTGAAAGGAGGGTTCTGCACCACCTCGTACCTCCATGGGAGTTGCTGGCACAGAGTAACAACTCTCAAACTTCGGCTAGGGAAGGTTGAGAAGTGTGCCATTTTTTTAATTGTCTTCATTGAGCTAAAGCCAATCAGACGCTGGAAATTTTGAAAAATAATCAAAATAAAAAAATGTTAATTCGACCCAAACATTAATTGTACAAAAATCATTGCTAAAATTGAGAATAAAATTGACCACCGGATCAGCTAAATTGAATTTTAAAATTTAAAATCAAATCTTAAGTTGATAACATTGAAGTGAAAAATGATTCCAGTGCCTATTTATGTTGTTGGAACCTTTTCACTTTTTTTCTTTTCAGCCATGTCCCATATTTACATTAGCGCCTTTGAACAAAGCGCTAAAGGGCGTGATAAAAAGTTCTTGATTAGATTAGATTAGATTAGATTAGATTAGATTAGATTAGATTAGATTAGATTAGATTAGATTAGATTAGATTAGACACAATCTGACTAGAAAAACCAATTCACAATTCATTGTATGTTTTAGATAATTTGTTTGATTTTTATTTATCAATTCAAAATTTAATTATTTTCAAATTTTGGAAATTGTTAGATGTGTTGAAATTTTTTTTGCTAAGTTGAAAGCTTGTTGGGTGAGTTGAGAATCGCTATCCAAGTAGGGATTAAAAGCATGAAGGTTTTCACTTGTCGTGATTTCACTTTCAGAAGAGAAAATTGCTGAGAACTAGGCAAACTTTTAAAATCCTTTTGTGGAATTTTTTCAATCCATGAAATGTTGTTGAGTAAGTTGAAAAACGTTGTTGGTGTAGCGATTGAAAAGTACACAATGTAGTTTTTTATGTTGAAATAAATTGTCCGCTATTTTTAAGCAAAAATTTCCAGAGAAGTTTGTAATTTGTAAAAGTTTTAGAACAAGCAGAAACTGAAACTCTCAAAAATTTTAAGATTTTATAACTGTTTTTTTTTAATTTAAAATTTAAAATGGTTAATGGAAAAAGTTTAATAAATTAATTAAAATGATAAAATGGTTATACATGTTCGCGTACGACCGGAAGGTTTTTGACCTCAATGATAACATCGGCTGTCTTGAATCTGGTGGCGTACTTGGGGTTTTTCATTAACTAAATATAAAAAATAAAATTAAAGAATTAAATATAAAAATTAAAGTTTAATAATTAAATATAAAAATTAAAGTTTAATAATTAAATATAAAAATTAAAATTTAATAATTAAATATAAAAAATTAAATATATAAATTAAAATTGAATGACTAAACAAGAGTTCACACTCAATTGAAAATTCATTGGAAGTTTTTTTCTGAATGTGAAACTGTTCACGTTTTTGTTATTTCTTCGAGACTTGATTTTCGAAGCGTTTCGAATGAACAAGATGGTGTCTCTTTCAATGGTGCTAATCAGCTTTGTTTGGAAAACCAGCACAAGAGTTCCGAATGTTTTTTCCGGATTTACCAAAAAGCATGTCATTATTGCTATTGTGGCTCAGTGAAAAATATACTCAGACGAGCTGCTAGCAGATATTGGCGGAGAAGATTGTAGTTCCTGTGGTCTTGAAACTCTTTGTGGTTGACGCCACTATACTACTTTTAAAATTCTATTTCATTGCATTGTACAGACGTTACCAAAAATAGACTGGATACTCAATGAAACATCACTTCAGATTCTTCTTAAAACAAAACAGAAGCGTAATAAATTTAAGAAGCCCTGACTCGAAAACATAAAGTTGTAGGTTTGTGATCGTCTTTTTGTGAGCTTATTTTTTTCAAAAAAAAAGAAAAAAAAAGATTAAATAGAAAAAAACTGTAATAAAAAAGATTTGAAAGAAAAATTCAAATGAAGTGGAAGATTTATAAGATGGGACAAAAGCTTTAAGGCGATGTTATAATGAATGTACAGGCAAGCATTTGTAAAAGTAATTTGATATACGAGCCGCTAACAACGCACAAACTGACTGTGAAGACATTGTCTTATCATTCTCACCCCCATAATAAATAAAACCTCTGTTCTTCCTTTCAAACGTGTTCTATATTTTGGGAATGAATATTTTAAATACAATATTTGTGGCCTCAAAACTCTACGGGGTTAATGCCACTATGATAATATTCGTCTTTGTATTGTATTGTATTGTATTGTATTGTATTGTATTGTATTTTATTGTATTGTATTGTATCGTATTGTATTGTATTGTATTGTATTGTATTGTATTGTATTGTATTGTATTGTATTGTATTGTATTGTATTGTATTGTATTGTATTGTATTGTATTGTATTGTATTGTATTGTATTGTATTGTATTGTATTGTATTGTATTGTATTGTATTGTATTGTATTGTATTGTATTGTATTGTATTGTATTGTATTGTATTGTATTGTATTGTATTGTATTGTATTGTATTGTATTGTATTGTATTGTATTGTATTGTATTGTATTGTATTGTATTGTATTGTATTGTATTGTATTGTATTGTATTGTATTGTATTGTATTGTATTGTATTGTATTGTATTTGGTACACCAAAAATGTTCTAATCGAAACAAAGAGGTTAGGTGGATATGAATGTTTGCATGGAAAAATTGTTTCATGAAGAAGTCTCATACCTACTCGTAATGGTATGAAGTTTAATTGTTACTTCTTTGTACTCCTTTGGTTAAGATAAGCTTTTTACTGTTTTCCATCAACAATAGATCAAAATTAATTTTTTTAAGCTGATAAAAAAAAATTTCCAGTCACTCAAACGCATTCAACGGTGAAAAATAATCTAATTAAAAAATAACGGAAAAATAAAATTAATCCTCACTTTGCAGAAAATGAAAAAAAAGGAAAATAAAGTATACGAACATTTATTTGCAAAATAAAAACATGAAACTACATAAAATCTAGTTGTTTTTAAGATCTTTTTTTTATTTTTAGAACATTTCTGTAACTTTGAAGACGAAGAAGCAGTGGAACCGTGATGTTTCTTACTGATGGATTGATATTTAATCTTCCTACGTTATGCCACAAATTATGCCGATAAAATTTCCCAAAGAATACGAAAGTCATGCACGCTCTTATATTTATAAAATATATTTTTATTTATTCTTAAATATTTGTGAAAACTTGTCGATATTAAGTACCACAATTAAAATATCCGACCTTTAAAGGATTTTTATCCTCAAATAACTTTCAGACATTCATTTTGAGTGAAAGTGCATTTGAATGTCATTTCAGCTTGAGAAACAACACAATAATAATGATAATACAACAATACAATAGCATACTTTTGAAATTTAGAATTTTAAATTACAAAAAAACTTTGCGAAAGAAGCAAAAAAGCATCTCCCGCTCTATCGTTGCGTGTTTTATGGGCAGACGTCAGAAGACTAAAAAGAAAGTAAAAGAAGGAGTGAACACGACTAAACATTCGCCTGCAGTACAAAAGAAAAAAGAGTTATCTGAACATAGAAAGACACAGAGTGGTGAGGGTGAAAGGTAGCGTAGCATCTTCTGGCACTTTCATGCATTATTGACCGCCAGAGCTCTTCAATGCACGAACGCACGGCCGCTTCTACAGAAGAATAGCTGCTCACAAGTTGCTAAGAAATTCAAAAGCTTATTACTGCGTCGTAATGCAACTTTTTCAAAGCCATGCGAATTATAGAGTCCCAAATTCAGCTCCGTGGAGGCGGAAGGAGATTAAAGAAGGGGAAAAACTTACGAGGTTTTACTGCTACATATACACACATAAACACACATAGACACAAACGAACAAACACATAAATACACATATATACACACACACAAACACACACATACACACACCCACACAATTTCAATTTGTGGTTTTTTTGACAAACGCTTCCATTAATCACTGTTCGCCTTCACGGATGTGTCTATTAATTTGGCCCCTCCAAGTTGCAACTATTCCGCGAAGCCTCGCAAGCAATTTGGCAAAAGCTCGTCAGGTTATCTTTTCGATTGGTTTAACCTCATCAGCGCTTGTGTCTTTTGCCTGAAAGCCGTTTGGATGCAATCAAAAAGGAGCAACTAGAGCATTTGATTGAAACGCAGCATGTATGCGCTCAAACTCAAACATACCGCGGCTTGAGTTGATTTTTATACTCATCAAAAGTTGTTTAATATCTAGATTTTAAACTTTTAGATTTTGAAGATCGCCCACGAGAAACATTTAAAAAAGGTTGGGTACCACGAAATTGAGATTATTGAGTCTATAAAAAAGCTTCACTACTTTGCTATGAATTTCCAAGTTTTAAAGATTATGCAACCAGCTTCATGTTTAAGCCTCTTTATTGGTATTGGTGAAAGTACCTCGGACTCACGATTTCCAAATTGAATTTGGTGGACTCTATTACACTTAGGCGCTAAAATCAAATGGGAAAAATATTTCTAAGAAGTATCGCCCAAGCAGCAAACGAAGAAATAAAAATTCAAGGGAGTTTTTGTGAATATTGGAAACGTATCATAAAAGAGAGCTGAAATACTCTTCTGCTTCTTGCTTGTTCAGAAGCTCGTAAAGAAGCACTAGGAAGGTAAGGAGGCAGGAATTGGTTTCATTAGCGAATTCATCATCTGGTCCCATAAAACAGTAGTGAAAGGGTCTTGATGCGTTGTCGTCTCAATAAAACCGCTCGTGGACGCTGCTTGAATGTGAGTCTTGAGGAAGGTGTGATGGTGATTGTTACAGCTGTCAAGGCAGATCTAGAATTCTTGCAAACCTCCTAGGAACTCTGTCTAAGCTCCTTGGCAGCTAGAAAAACTTGATATCTGAAATAATTCTTGTGTGTGTGTGTATGTATGTATGTGTGTGTGTGTGTGTGTGTGTGTGTGTGTGTGTGTGTGTGTGTGTGTGTGTGTGTGTGTGTGTGTGTGTGTGTGTGTGTGTGTGTGTGTGTGTGTGTGTGTGTGTGTGTGTGTGTGTGTGTGTGTGTGTGTGTGTGTGTGTGTGTGTGTGTGTGTGTGTGTGTGTGTGTGTGTGTGTGTGTGTGTGTGTGTGTGTGTGTGTGTGTGTGTGTGTGTGTGTGTGTGTGTGTGTGTGTGTGTGTGTGTGTGTGTGTGTGCATGCTTGCATGATTTACTTTATGTTTTTGAATCATACCCTCAAAAACCTGGTAAAAAATTTAATTAGAAATTAAATTTACTATTTTTCAAAATTCAAAAATCTTCGCTCATTTATAGAGTCGGTTTCTTCAACGATATACAGCCCTGAGCTCCTATATAACAACCTATCAATTCAATCTTTCCTACCTCGAACTTCATTTTTGATTTAAAGCATTGAATTTGTTGAAAATCATCATTTCACTAGGTTCCGCCTATACGCTTCGAACTTAATATCAACCCAAACTCAAAAAAGTATATTTAATTAAAGATAAACTAAAATGATCTTTGGTGGGCATATTAAAACATTAACCAGTTTTGAAATAATCATCAAGTGAAATGAAATTTTTTTTCAAATTGAATTTTTGAAATTGTTTGTGAACTAATAAAGAGATGAATATTTTAAACCACTTCTGGAACAAGGCAAGCCTTTTAAACGTTTGAAATGAGCACCTAAACAGCTTGAGGCCTCGAAATATTTTCATTACTGGAAGAAGTGGGTAATGAAATGCCGAAGCAACATTTAAAACTCGGGAGACTTTTTCAAAAAATTAAGAAAAAAAATCATCAGACGTAATTATTTAAATTGACTTTTTGAGGATTTTTTAATAGTTTTAAACATTAAAATTTCTTCAATAGATTTTTCAATTTAATTAAAATGTTAAGCATTGAATAATTTTTGTTAATTATTTATTACTGAAAGGATTATTAAGTTTGACAAAATTTTGTGGAATGACGATAAAATCTTCAACGGAATAAAATAACCATAAAATTCTGAGTTTCATTAGTTTTGAAAGAAAAGACTTACATCAAATAAGTCTTAATTAAATTCATTTAAACATTTAAAAATAAATTATTCACCTCACTTGCTCTGCGAAACGTTATGTTTCGACAAAAGCTTGCTCTCAGTTTCAAATGTTTTTCCAGAAATCTGAGTGCTGCGAGAGCTGATACCCTGGCAACAAAGCACCCAACCATTTTGACGCTTTTTCTTCTGTTTTTTGGTCTGCTTTACGAATTAATTATTTTGCATAACAAAACCAGACCAGGGACTTTGTTTTTCCATTCTACAATTTCTTTTGTTGTTTATATTCCCACTTTTTACTTTCATTTTTCTTCAACTTTTTTTTTCTTTTTTATTCGTTCTTTCAACTTTTCTCGACCCGCTAAGCATTTTCAAAGGCACATGGACCGTTGAGGTAGTTTGTATGACTGCAACAATGACACAGCATCTCCCACACTGCTCTCAATAATGTTTATTACGCTTGGAATATAAAGCGAAATGAGGATGTTCGAGTGTTGAAAACGGACCTTGCAGTTCGATGAAAAACACTCACAAAATGAGCAAACATTTTCTCTTTGACTAGAAAAAAAAATCGAGTTAGATATTTCTGTGTCAGCAACAAAACTCACTTCTTCAGCAAAAAATGTTTAATAATGTTGTTATTTCAGTTTTGTACTTCACTGTGGAAGTTTATTGTAGGTAGTCATTTTATTTGATTTTTTCTCATATTATTTTTTTTCACAGCTCTCATGAATCACATTTTTCTCTCAAAACTTTGTGATGCCGCTCAGATTTCTTGCAGACAACCACTGTATTTCATGTTGATTTTCGGTCTCTTCAGAGAATTGTTTGTTACAATTGAGAAAAAAATTTTTCCTATGAAAATATCAAAGAAAATAATACAAAAAACAAAAAAAAAACGGTTTTTATTCTATTTTTGAAGTTATTTTTTTCTATACAACATCATCCATCAATCACATCGTACCCCGGCTCGATTTCAAGACTTTTTCGTTTCTGCATTCCACCACTAATCCATATATTTTTGAAATCTATCATAGTTTGAAAACCTGGTTTCTATTTCTCTCTATCTATCTAACATAATCAACATTTTGTAATTATAAACAAACTTGTATTGTTTTAAATAAAATATTAAGGACAAATAACGATTATTTAGAGTGTCTATCAGTTCAATAGAAGATATTTGATAAGGTAAAAACATATCAATAAAGTCTGAGCTGAGAGTTATTAAATCCCTTGCGAAACTTCTCATCTTTTGTAAAAATGCCATCAGAGCATCTCTATGGATGTTTTTTGTGTTTTTTCCAGCAACAATAAAAGAAAATGTGTCATAAACATTTGTATTATTCATAAATAATTTTTTCTTATTTTTCCATGTGAGCCATTAAAATTTCATAGCTCAAACGTTTACAGCGAAGAATTAAACTTTGAATTACTTTCCGATCTTCAAGATCCTTCCTCGCATCGTCGTCAACGCCTTCTGCCGCCGTTGCTGCCGTTGCTGCTTCTTGGCGGATGGTAGTTGGGTCTTTGACTCTTGGTACTCTATTTACAAAAAAACTACATCGTTTTTTGCAGAAAACATAAAAAACTTAGTATGTTTTTTTTATTATTACCTTCTTATTTGTGTTTTAACTGTTTTATACAATTATAAAACGCCCATGAAGTTATTTTTAGGTTTGTGTTTTATTAAACAGGCAAAAATGATAAGAACGATTGAAAGCCACTCAAACCGAACCACGTCACTCCATCCTTCTATGGCATACATTTGCTTTCTGAACATTTGGATCTGTTATCTTCCACTATGAGTAAGTACTTTGTAATGCTATCATTGGAATTCCACGAAGAAAATAAAATAAAAATTGACTACTGACCTTTTTCCAAATTTTCGAGGTACAAGTTAAAAAAGAACTTTTTATTAAAAATTGTGATGTCGTTAAAAACTCATCAAAGATAAAAATAAATTTATAACAAATCTAAAAATAATTTTTTTTTCAAAATTTTTGATTGAGAAAGAAAAACATAAATATGCAATCAACAGGCCATTCTTGATGAAGAATTGAAACATTAAAACCAATAGTAAATCTCACCGAAATGGCTCTGTCCTAAATTTGGTCATGTTGTGAAAAATACACTAAAACACAAAGCAATTATGAGTGACTGTCAAACGGCTTTGGCTCAAGAAAGCTTTGGAGACACGTGAATTATGATGAAAATAGACAATCAAAATAAGAGAAAAATTAAATAGAATAGAAATGCAGAAGTGATTTTTGGTATATGACGTGGCGTAATGGTGACTGAGTCGGTTAACTGGTTTTTTTGCTTTTGAGGTTGTTAACGAAGGACGCTGTGATGGCGGCTTTAAAATGAAAAATAAATTTATTGAAAAAACTTTATTATTGAAAAACTTAATATTTAAATTTTTAGTGTAACGTTGTGGAGTAGTGATGAAGTTATGAGAAAAACAAAACAATAACTTAATGATGGTAGACTGTAGAGTTGTTCTCATCTATTGAGGGTTGGACCGTTCTCAGAGGTTGGAGTTGCCCTGGTGAGATCGCATCGGTTTCAGTGATGAATGCAAAAAGTGAATTATTTAAAAATGATCATGAGTCTACTCTCTGCTATAGTCTGGATTATCTACAGCCGCATCGTACCAAAAAGTATTCTTTAAGGTTTTTGGTTACAAAAATGTCAAAACTTCGAAAAACTTTTTTGTTTGTAAATATCAATTAGTTTTCTTTCGAAAGCTTCAAGTGTTTGCTAGATCGCAAAAAAAAGAATAGTGTTCTCAAGATCACTACAAATACTTGAATAAGGCTTTCTCGCAAAGAAAATCTAGCCAAATGCTTCAATTTGTTTGAAACTTTCCGTAATTTCTTTGTCTTCTCTGTTATTTTAAATGTTTTGGTGAACAAAAAAAAAAGAAAAGAGGATTATTGTGGCGGCATAATAGAAGAGCAATAACCTTGAGTACATCTTGTGGAGGCACATTGTGTTTGCAAAGCGGCCCGTTGCCTTATTGTTTCGAAGCGTACCAAACCCTCTCCGCAACCGACAGTATTTGTTGAGTTACTCATTTTGTGAACGAGGTTCGCTTTTATACATGATCATTTTGAATTGAAGTTGATAGAAATAATTTTTATGAAGGAAATTGAAAAATTATTCCAAATTTGAAAGTCAGGGTTTTGAAAAAAAACAGAAACAATAGTAATTCGGCCGTTCATTTTCACTTTTCTAGATAAAAAGAAAGAAAAAACTTTTTAAAAATAAAAAAGAGTGGAATGAAAAAATTTTTTTAAATAACAAAAAACCAAAACGTTTGTAAGAAAAAAAAAGAAGAAAAATAAGAAAAAAAGAAGAAAAAAAAGAAGAAGAAGAAGAAAAAGAAGAAGAAGAAGAAGAAGAAGAAGAAAAAGAAGAAAAAGAAAAAGAAGAAGAAGAAAAAGAAGAAAAAGAAAAAGAAGAAGAAGAAGAAGAAGAAGAAGAAGAAGAAGAAGAAGAAGAAGAAGAAGAAGAAGAAGAAGAAGAAGAAGAAGAAGAAGAAGAAGAAGAAGAAGAAGAAGAAGAAGAAGAAGAAGAAGAAGAAGAAGAAGAAGAAGAAGAAGAAGAAGAAGAAGAAGAAGAAGAAGAAGAAGAAGAAGAAGAAGAAGAAGAAGAAGAAGAAGAAGAAGAAGAAGAAGAAGAAGAAGAAGAAGAAGAAGAAGAAGAAGAAGAAGAAGAAGAAGAAGAAGAAGAAGAAGAAGAAGAAGAAGAAGAAGAAGAAGAAGAAGAAAAAGAAGAAGAAAAAGAAGAAGAAGAAGAAGAAGAAGAAGAAGAAGAAGAAGAAGAAGAAGAAGAAGTTGGCAATTACGGAAAGAGGAAAATGATGATTAGGGTCTGGCTACTCGCAAAGAATGAAGAATCCTCTTAATGACATATTGAGAGGATTGATTAACTCTCATTTATTTTCATTCGCCAGCTAATAATCCCAATACTCTCAATAACAACGAAGGAAATCTCCACGAAGAAAGACAATGAAAAATTAAAAGACTTCGTACCATGTGATGGTCTTTGTCAAACTTCTGATAGCTTTTCGACTTTGAAAAGCAAGTTTCTATTTCAATTTGAAACAATAATACTCCCAAAAAGCATGTGAATTTTGTACTGTCTTTAAAATTTCCAATATGACTTTATAAAGGAGGAATTAACAAAAAAGCTGACTTTAACAAAATATGCTTCAATAATGTTTAAGCTGGATTAAGTGAAGGAGTCTTTATTGAAAGCTTAGAAACCTTTATAGCTGGGCGTATGGTCTTATGAGTATTGGCTGTTTTAATTTATTTCCTTTTCATACCATTTCATGTACCAGCCCATGCACCCTCCCATGCACCCTCCCATGCATCCTTCCATGCATCCTCCCATGCACCCTCCCATGCACCCTCCCATGCACCCTCCCATGCATCCTTCCATGCATCCTCCCATGCACCCTCCCATGCACCCTCCCATGCACCCTCCCATGCATCCTTCCATGCACCCTTCCATGCATCCTCCCATGCACCCTCCCATGCATCCTTCCATGCATTCTCCCATGCCCCCTCCCATGCATCCTTCCATGCATCCTCCCATGCATCCTCCCATGCACCCTCCCATGCACCCTCCCATGCACCATATTAGTTTATAAACTAACAACATTATTTTTTAATTTCGTAAAGATTAACCTTTTTTTGTAATAACATTCCGGTTGAATCTGTATTATTTCAAGCGTACTCAAAATGCTAAAAAAGAAATGCTATTTCTGAATTCACTTCATCCAGATCCTTCTCCCACTAGAGTTTATCTTACAAAAACATCTTATGTAATAAAAATATCAAAATTGAAAAAATATTCCGCCAAGAAAATGCAAGTAAGTTATTTATCTAATGTAGAAAAATGAGTTCAGATGGAGCGTCCTATTGTGTTTCTCTTCAAACACGTAGGCAGATAAAATAAATGAAAATTTGGTAATAAAATAAAAAAAGTTATAAAATGAAACCTGAAGTATAAAAGCTCGGGAATAATGGAAATCCATAAAAGAGAAGAGGAAGTTACCAAATGAAAAGGCCAAAATAATAACATAACCACTCGTCGACGCTACAAATTGGTTATCGTGAGGATGGTCTGTAAGGATGGCCTGTGAAGATGGTCTGTGAGGATGGTCTGTGAGGATGGTCTGTGAGGATGGTCTGTGAGGATGGTCTGTGAGGATGGTGTGTGAGGATGGTCTGTGAGGATGGTGTGTGATGATGGTCTGTGAGGATGGTCTGTGAGGATGGTCTGTGAGGATGGTCTGTGAGGATGGTCTGTGAGGATGGTCTGTGAGGATGGTCTGTGAGGATGGTCTGTGAGGATGGTCTGTGAGGATGGTCTGTGAGGATGGTCTGTGAGGATGGTCTGTGAGGATGGTCTGTGAGGATGGTGTGTGAGGATGGTCTGTGAGGATGGTCTGTAAGGATGGTCTGTGAGGATGGTCTGTGAGGATGGTCTGTGAGGATGGTCTGTGAGGATGGTCTGTGAGGATGGTCTGTGAGGATGGTCTGTGAGGATGGTCTGTGAGGATGGTCTGTGAGGATGGTCTGTGAGGATGGTGTGTGAGGATGGTCTGTGAGGATGGTCTGTGAGGATGGTCTGTGAGGATGGTCTGTGAGGATGGTGTGTGAGGATGGTCTGTGAGGATGGTGTGTGAGGATGGTCTGTGAGGATGGTCTGTAAGGATGGTCTGTGAGGATGGTCTGTGAGGATGGTCTGTGAGGATGGTCTGTGAGGATGGTCTGTGAGGATGGTCTGTGAGGATGGTCTGTGAGGATGATCTGTGAGGATGGTCTGTGAGGATGGTCTGTGAGGATGGTCTGTGAGGATGGTCTGTGAGGATGGCCTGTGATGATGGTTTGTTCAGAGTGGTGGAGGGTTGTCAGATGCCGCTCTTGATTTCACTCTCCATCACTGTCCTGGACTTCACTACCTTTTCGTTGAAGTAGGAAAAGCTTTTTTTGTAACTAATTGACCGGGCCAATATGTCGGGCAGTTCATTATACGCAACCATTACTCCACCGTATTTTTTGATTAGTTCTATAAATAAAACGCCACGTAATCTGTACATTGTCTCCATGAAAGCCCCCTTTTTCATCAGTCCTTATCACTAAAAGCACCCTCCAGTGGTGGTTCAATGACTACCGAATGCCTATTCACTCTTCATGTCCACTTCCAAGGTCTCACACACCGGGTGCTTTTGGACGCGCCTCTTTGGCACCCCAGCGTGGAACGTGCTTACAACCATGCCACTCTTCCGTCCAAGCATCAATCACTTTCATAAATTTTTTTTAACATTTACAAATGTTTTTTTCAAAAAAGAAAAAAATTCAAAATTTCAAGGTGTATTTTTTCATGGCATGACAATATATTTGACCATAAATATGCATGCTGGGATTAAAAATTAATGCATTCACTCTAGGAATAGCAGTAAAACTTGGCACTATTGAATTGAAAAATGCAAGATTCCATGAATTATAAATCCAAACATACAATAAAAACGATAAAACGTCCGGAAATCTCGAGGCATTTGTGGAATATGTAAACAAATAGGTTAAAATTGGTTTTTTTGTACAACGATGAAAATAAAGAAATATTTAAAAAATCAGATTTGATCAACTTCTTTGAATAAATTATTATGATTATTTGTGAGTATTTTCAATGCTACATAACAATAGACTTGCAGATTCATTAAAAATAGGAAAAAGCGTAGCGGGCTAACGATACAATACAATACAAACACGAATAGTATTATAGTGGCATTAACCCCGTAGAGTTTCGAGGATTAACCTTAGGAGGCTTCTGATTGAAAGGCCACTGAAGAGAGGCATTAAATAACACACTTAATACTCAATAAAAGCGACTCCTTCTCCATAAAAAACATCAGCACTCATTTTGTCATGTTTTTCAACTCGTCATTCCATCACTATGAAACCAACTGGGCCGAGTCTGGCGTGTGAACGCTATATTAAGTCATACTTAAAGTTCAGATTTTGGGTCATAAAATATGTCTTAAGTGGGCTTTTTATGAAGAGAGTTTCATAAACGAAAAAAGTTGCGTTTGCTTTGTGGTTTATATAATCTTTCCACTCTGCTTCTCCTCAGTCAAGGTTGCAAACGTAGTGTAATGTTTTATGATATGGAATTTGTTATGGAATAATCCAGAGATCGGTGCGAAGTTTGACTTGTTACTGATGGATTGTTAATCAAGTTATACCTATCAAAAAAAGTTTTATTGGCGATGATTTGATTAAAGATAAGATCAACTTGAAAAAATGTTATAAAAATATTATTAAAAGAACATTAGTGAAATAAATTTTACTGGAAAAGTCTTGTGGAAAAAATATTATTGAAAAAATATTTTTTGTGAGAAAATGTTATCGAGGGTGAACCAATCATTACAAAATCATATCTAAAAAAATAAATAGTTTTGAAGAGTGATAGAAAAATATTGAAAAAAATATTTTATTATCAAAAAATATTGAAAGAAAAAATTTATTTAAAAAATATTCATTTATGACATTGATTATAATTGAGTTTTAAATTTTATTGTAAAAATCGTCTATGGAAAGCTTTATTGAAGCAATGAATTATTGAGAGAAAGAATTGAAGAAGGGGTTTCATTAAAGGGAAAGACTATAAATAAGTAAATTAAAAAATTATTGAGAAAAATTAATTTTGAAGAGAAAGATTTTTTGAAGCAAAATACGAAGTTTAAATTTGAAGTTTAATGTAAAATAATTCCGATCCAGTGCGAAATGTTGGAAGAAAAGTCGTAGTATATTTTTGAGTTGAAATATTTCGAAACCTCGCGTTGAAGGCTCATGAATAAAAGCGACATTTTGCCTTTTGGCCAATGATGGAAATGTTTGACTAGCAAAAACAATGCTGAAACGATATTTTTTCAAGTTTGTTGATAAAACAACCGGAGAAGTCTATTTGCTAACAAATGACAAATCCGATTGTACTCGACCAAACCTTGAGTCAAAGAGCTTTAAAGTAAATCCAACTTTCCCATTGATTCTCTCTCCAATCCTAATCTTATTAAAGTTTCATAAGCACCATTAAAAAACCATTCAGGCTTCTTGGCCTGCAAATCAATGCTCATTGCCTCCTCCTAATGGCTAGAGCTCTACCGCGCCAGAGATGATTAATGAGCGGGCTAATGGCACGTTGTGTTTGTGCTTCCGAAGCAGGAGGATCAGACGAAATGCGTGGATGATTGGGAAGAGAATGAAATATTGATGACCAGTTGTGGTTGACTGGACTGAAAGGCCGCCACTATTAATAAAGCCTAATCAGTTCCTGGAATGTAGAATTATAAAAAGCGAAAATTAACTGAAATTTGGTTTGATTATTTGGTTTTTAAAAAACATTTTTTGGCAAAAAAATGAGTTAACTACATGAAAGTTGTTTCAAGTTAATGGCGTTGGTGTCCTTGTAGGAAGTATGTGTTTGTCCGCCACGCAAGCATTTGCCAGTTTTGTTGGTGAAAGCGTCTTCAAAGGATTGGTGACTGATTGATCGAGAAACCTCGCGTAGATGGAAACCTAATGGCATAGACGACAGATAGTCTATAGAGGATGGCTGAGAGGAAATGGTTAGATGGAGGGGATGAGAGTGGGTGGGAGTATTAATCATCTGTTAACTTTATGGAAAAAAACGGAAAATAAAGCCAAAGATACAGATCGGATTAAGAAACATTACTAAACACGGTTTTATTATTTCTTTATCTGCATGAACTCTTTTTTTCGGAGAATTATGCGTTAACTTAATTATAAATGTTAATTTTAAAAGACATTGCACAAAGGTAGTTATTTCAATTAATTTCAATGTTTTACAAAAACATCTAAAAACACCCGATGATGGTTAGGTAGGAAAAGGAAAAATCCCAGATTTGAGTATCAATGTCAAGACCTGTTAGGACTTTGTGATAGATGCGGACAGAATGTGAAGGGAAGGAAAAATAGGAAAGTTGGTGAATGGAAAGGCAAAGAAGCGTGGAGTAGTTTTGGAAAGACAAAACTAAAAAATGACAAACAAGAAGAAATATAAATAAGCTCCAAAAACAAGGTATTGTGCCATATGAAGTTAAACGGCTGAAAGCTACTTGAAGGATTTTATATTATTTTATATTATTTTATTATTTATTTATATTATGGGGACGTGTGAAAAGATAATGTCTTCAAAACGTAAAAAGAGTTCCGAATGGGCGGATGAAGGTGAGGTGGTAAAAAACTGCATAAGGCTAGGGATGTGAATATGGCGGGAGTAAGGAACCAAAACTTGTTACTTGTTATGTATATATGTATGTTTATATCTATATATGTATACATGTATGTATATATATATATGTATGTATATATGTATATATTAGTATGTATATAAGGACGTATATATGTATATATATGAATTGAATGAGATGGCTCACGACGACGTGAAAAATTAAAAACAAGAGATAAGGTGCATGGCAGAGAGGTGTGAAAAGATTCCATCAAATGATCAAACTGGTGAGTATGGAAAAACAATAAAAAAGAAAATAGTAAAGTACAAAATGAAAAGGGAGGTTGTAGACAAAACGTACCCTTGTCCTATATTTCATCACCGTACACTTAATTTTCTTATGCCTTCCATTTACTAATAATACCAACCAACACTCAAACTCCATTCTTGACTCAATGCTCATACCTATGTGCTATTTTCCCTCATAATTGTGTCATTCTTCAAAAGTTATTTTAAAAATAAAAAGTTGGAAAACAAATTTTTTTGTTTTAAAATCGGAAATTTCTTTTATCAACTTTTCCCTTGCAGTTTTTCGCTCTACTAAAAGGTCATATTTCTCAAGAATAGCTTTTATGAAAACATTTGGACGCAATTCTACTTGCCTTCATACAAATAGTACTTACAAATGGCTGTTTTGCCACTGAAATATAAAAAAACTGTTTTTTTAAGTTTCTCGTTTTCCCAGCCCTCGTTTCATCGCTTCTGTGGCAAATTTCAAGTTCAATTTTTTTCATTGCGCAAAAAAATGTTTCACAAAAATTGGAAAAAAACTCTGCAAGTCATTTTTTTGCTTGGTCTCGTTTCGATCAAAACTGCGTTTTTTAGAAAAACAAAAGCATTTGAGACTCTTGTTTAAGAGTTAGCGTGACTTTTGAAATTGTATTTTTATCGTTTTCAGAGTATCCTTACTTGAGAATAACCAAATGAAAAGCATTTATAATCCAAATAAAACGTTTTTCAAGAACAAGGAAAAAAGATACTATCACGAAAAAAAAACAAAAAACAACGAAAAATGTGTAAGAAGGTCAGCCTTTGTCCAATCGAGTTTTTTTTATCTCACCAAGTTTTTTTGCCATTAAAAATAATGATCAGGCCATTATGGGAAAACATTTCCGAGCGGGCTTCATTCGTCGGCCGAAGGCCGCGAAGACTCGAGTCTAAATCATATTTACAGCCAGTTTACAGCTCTAAACGATCCAACCTATACACACATAAGAACAATCACAAGGCTCGGTAGTTCTTACCCACACATCCAAAAGCACCCGAAAACATGGCCACAAACACGCACACACCGCGTCACACATGAAAATATTGTAATATGCAAACATACCTCACACGTTGAGCCATCTATCACGCACAGAGACGCGTGCGCATGGACACAACAAGCAAAGATTTCAATATCAACTTCGAGAAGGAAGATCTGATAGAGTATGAAAGAATAATGATTGAATGGTGAATGTATTTGGCGAACGATAGTTAAATAAACAGAAAAAAACTAAAGATAGAACATTCTTCGAGTTGTGTTGGCTGATCCGATTGACCATGCATATATTGGCATGGATCACAATGGAGTTGGAAGGCTTGTAAGGGTCTTTCTTGAATGCTACAAAATGTTGAAAACTGATCAGCTCTCAAGTTAGAGAGAGCGTTGTGAAAAGATAAAGTTCATAGTTTCATCATCAGCATTCCATTATTACTTCCAACAAGGGCTCTAAACTTCCCCTTCATGGATCTTCTATGCTTTCCGGGATAGTTATTGAAAGTGACGAGTGGCCTCGAAACTCTACGGGGTTAATGCCACTATAATAATATTCGTTTTTGTATTGTATTGTATTGTATTGTATTGTATTGCATTGTATGGTATTGTATTGTATTGAACAAATAAATTGATATTAAAAATTCACCTCATGATCTACCATCAACATTTCATGAAAAATTAAGATTTTTTGCGATGGTTTCAGAATTTTATTAACAAAAAAGAAAAAAATGCGAAATAACAAAAATCCATAATTGGATAGGTGTGAGAGGAATTTGAGTTCCAGTTTCAGTTTGAAAACAAATTTTAAAGATTTTTGAAGTATCAAAGTTGTAAAATTATAAAAAACCTGTTTTTGTTTTGGCTTTAAAAGTTAAAAAAAGTATTCAGAGCCAACAAACAAACAAACAAACAAAAAAACAAACAAAAACAAAAAAAAACAAAAAAAAAACAAAAACAAACAAACAAAAAACGAGAAAACAAACAAAAACCAAACAAACAAAGGAGGTTGAAGGATTGGGAGAACTTTATCGATTTGCCTCCGAATGTTGCTTTTTCACACTCCAAAATAAAAAAACAGTTAAAATAATTGAAACATCGATTTTGTTGAAATTATTCTTGTTTCTTCCTCCCCTCCAAGCCGCTTACCTCACATGTATTCTTGAAGTCGTATATAAACATTGAGATGATTCATATACGCGAACTCAGGCTGGTGTGCTGAGGTCCCTTAAGAGCATCAGATGAGATGTTATCTGAACAAAAAATTGAGTAAATTTGAAAAAAATAGGTATTTAAGAAACTTTATGAAAGGTAATTCATCAAAAATGTCAAAATTTCATTTTTTTAATTTATTTAATTTTATTTTGAAACTTCAAGTGCGAAATTGATGATCTATGCTCTCAATGAATTAAAGCACCATAAAATATCTACCCACCATAAAGCCTGACCAACCTTTAGAGATGTTCGCATGGATATGTGGCGGAGTCACTTAGCAGACACAACTTGCCGTGACTCGTCTGCTTTTGCATGTGCCTAAAAAAGTGATTGATTGAGTCAATTTACCTTTGAAACAAAACACTTTTTTCAATTTAATGTCACGCAATTGTTCCGAGAGCTCCAAGAAAACCATTGCCAACGAACGACTTTCTGAGGATTTTTTTTTTAATTTTTAAATTTTTCTCTTATATTTGAAAATTATTTATGCGCAAAATGCTTAGCCAGTACGCCTTAAAAATGTTGGAATAAATACGAGCATCTTAGGGAATTTCTGTTTAATTCAAGCTCCGAATAGATTTGAATTTAAAACGTTAACCCCTGTAAATTTACGCTGGCATTCTTAAAAGGACTTTTTCCTAGTTGGAAATCTCCTTTAGGTTGTTACAGACGTGTAATAGAATTAATTGACTTTCAAGTTCCCAGTTTTGTTTCTTCTGAATTATTGAAATGTTCTTGCTTTTTTTTATTTCAATTTTTTGTTCTGAAAAAAAACAAAATCAGATTAAGTTAAAAAATTATTTGAAGTTTTCACTAAACCGCCCATTATTTAGCAACTTTTCGTGCACCTAGCAATGTGATATCCAGGTAAGATATCTTATCTTGTCTAATCTAATCTTATCTAATCTAATCTAATCTAATCTAATCTAATCTAATCTAATCTAATCTAATCTAATCTAATCTAATCTAATGAAGGCATTCGTAACTTGCCCTTTAGCACTATGTTCAAAGGTGCTCCCATGGAAACGGCTTGACTCGCTGTGGGCTACTAGAGGACTAGGTACTCTAGGACGACATCTGTACTTAAACTGAGCTACCGCTTTTGGAACTCAAACTTGGGCGCACCCGATCACACTGCAGCAGCAGAACAGACCAATCACGAAACATTGACAAGACCAGCTTCTCTACTTGACTTCCATCTTCAGAACCTGCTTGTTAATGACTAACCGAGATCTCTCAGTTTCTTGCTTTGTCGCTTCTCAAATTTTATTTTTGTTTTTATTTTTATAATAATAATAATAATATTAATAATAATAATAATAATAATAATAATAATAATAATAATCATAATAATAATTTTAAAAAAATAAAAAAAATAAAAAAATATTTTTTTAAAATTTATTATTATTATTATTATTATTTATTTATTTATTTATTTTATGGACTTCTCACTGAAACTGTTACTGTTTGCAAATTGAATATTCAAGATTACATCTCATTCACAAAAGTTAGTACGCAGTCGACTTCAAGCGCTAATCAGCTTTATGCTACCCCGAGGACAAATTTTGGACGTCTAAAAATTTCGAAGACTGAGAAATAAAATAAACACAAGCGGTTAAGTCAAAACAACTCGAGCATCGCAAATGCAGTTAAAGTAAAAACTAAAATTTACAACTTTGATCGTGAAAAAAATTTAAACGATAAAATCAAACATTGTTCGAGACACAAAGACATGCGCACAAGAAGCCGTAGCAGCAGCAGCAGCAGCAGCAGCAGCAGCGAAGGGCTGATGACAGAAGCCACGCCGAAGAAATGTCCACTCCATTCGATGCATTTTATTCGCCATAAAAGCTTATCAGTGCCACCACGGTCGTGCATTAAACAGAACGCACAGCACGATGGGTGCTTTGCTGTTCGATGCAGAGATGCAAGAAATATTTTTATTCGAGGCACGAGAAATCAATAATGCGTAAAAATTGATGAGAATATGAGTTTTCTCGAAAGTGGTTGAGAGTTTGGAACATTGGATAAATGAAACCTGTATTCAATTTCATTCGGAATTTCAAGAACCTATCATAAATAATAATAATAAATCAAATTTGTAAAGCGCCAAAGCAAGAAACTGAGGCGATCAAGACTGATCAGGTATTGAGGATTATAAGATAGTTAAAATATCTGTTTCAAGTCTGGATTTGAAAGAAGAAATTGAAATTAAATTTCTTATTGTCGGTGGCACGGAACTCTCGGTAGCGAGAGAAGCATTTCTGAGAGCTCTTTTTGATATGTTTTTGGTCTGGATTTTCACTTGAGGAGTGGGGCAGTCGAAAAAAAAGTTTGGTGATTGACTTTTTTTGGGTAAAGTTGCTTAAGTAGGTTGGTGTAGGGTTGATAGAAATTTGAAAATCAACAACGCAAGCTTGAAAGTTATTCCTGCTTGCACTGGAAGCCAATGAAGTTGAATAAGAGAGCTTTTCGAGATTGATAGAGGTAGTGGTTGGGTGAGTAAATGTTTAGTACAACCATAGCTGTTTTTACTCATTATTTGCTCTAAACGTGTTTGTTATTGTTGTGTTGTGTTGTAAAGCATAGAGTTTCAGTAGCTTGATCTACTGAAGACTAAACAGCGAGCCAGGGTTGAGGCCACGTCAGTTGCGAGGATTATTTGTTAGTGATATTTTATGAGACTTTATCAGAAGGCTTATCTAATATAGCGCTACAAAATTAAAAGAACTGGTTGGCAATGACTAACGTTGACTCAATCAATCTGAACACTCGCTCTTCTGAGCCATGAAGGAAGATAATACGGACATTAATAAGACAAACAAAAACTTCTAATTTCGCTCTCAGTTTCAAAACTTAAATTTTAGTTTTGGAGTTTGAGACAATGGGAAACTTTAGGCAATATTTTGAAATAATTAAAAAGATTTGTTTGCTTTTCTTCAGTTTTAGATATTTGAAAATATCAATTTTTCAAAGCACAGCCTTCGGTGAAATCCTTCATTGAACACTAAAAACAATCTAAAAAATAATGAAAACATCAAATCTTAATGAAAGGCAAGAATTAATCAATAAGCCAATAAAACTTCAAATTAACTGAGTTTCTGTAACGGCTGAACTTCTGGAGAAGTTCCTTTGAAATATTTTATAAAATAAAATAAATTAATTTTTTTAATCATTTAAAAAAAAAACAACAACAAAATATTCTGAAGCTTTCACAAAACTTTTCACATAGGAAAAATCACTTTCATTTTTTCAAAAATCTGCAAAATACTCGAGTTTTTTTTTCAGTTCACCAGAAAAACAATCTTGAAGACTCATTTTTTTTGCTACAGTGTTCTTCGATGGTTAATTGTTATAACAGGTAATGTATCACGGCCCGATAAGAAGCTCCATCCATCATTTCTCAACAATTTCTCATCTCCATCGCTACCTCATGCGAGGAATGTTGCGTCAGGAAGGATTATATAGCCTCTGTAATGAACCTTTGTGAGCTTTTAACTTGCTGTTATGACTTCAATTTTTCACTACTGAAGACCATTTTTGATGAAAATGCGAAAGGGATTTCGTTGATAAATTTTCAAAATAATTTCGACACTCTATATATATATATATATTTATATGTTTGTTTATGTATTTATTTATTTGTTTATTTATATGTTTGTTTATGTATTTATATATAAATATGATCAATTAATTTTTTCTAAAATAATTTTTTTTCTAAAACATCGAAATGGCAATTAAAATATAATTGTTTTAAAAATAAATTGAAAAATAATTGTTGTAATAATTTGAAAAATGATTGTTGTAATAATAAATTAAATTCTAATTTCCAATAATAAATTCTCAATGAAGTTAATAAAACTTTTCTTTTGAATATCAGGCAGCATTTTCCGATCAGTTAACATAGAAAAATATTTACGTGACATATGAACAGAATTTTTTCTCGGGATAAACGTGCTTCTCCAGCTAAAAAAATGAATTAAAATCTTGTGTTTGAATCGCTGTTAATTAATAAAATAATGTTTGAAGGATTATGAGATAAATTGAAGGATTATGAGGTAAAGTGAAGGATTCTGAGGTAAAGTGAAGGATTATGAGGTAAAGTGAAGGATTATGAGGTAAAGTGAAAGATCACACTGCGATGGAGATCTTTTATCGTCTCAAGTTTTAAAGTTTCGCAAAATAACCAAATGATTATCATTGAAAAGTTAAAATGCGCTACAAAAACGTTGTTCTCATTTATTTTTCAGTTTTTCTCATTTAATTTTGTTTCAACAGATTCGCCACATTTGCCCCACCTTTTTCATTTTTTTAAACTTAAAAAATTTTTAAACCTTTTTCTTCTTTTTTCATAATAATTTCCATTTTTTCCCATTTTCAAATTTCAAACTTTTCACAGTTTTTTATTTTCTTTATTTTTTAATGTTTTAATACAAATATTTAAATTCTATCAAAGGATTCATATGTATATCCCAGCGTAATGTTGTTATTCAATCAATGCGGACACATGCTGTGTTCGACTTTTAGAGCAAGACACATTTTTGAAATTTTCCAGATAAATTCAATAAAATACATCCTATGAAATACTAGAAAGGCCAATCTTATGATTCCTCATTAAAGAACCAACATTACGCAAGAAGAATAATTATTTATTGAAATCTGAATGTGCTTGAAAAGTGCGGTAAGTTAGCGTCGTTGAGAGGCACCAGGGAGGAGCTTAGAAGCTGTTGGGGGTTCTTGCAGGGGTGTAAGTTAAGCTGCTGAATTAGCAGCATTAGGGTGGTGAGAAAACAAGCAAGCGCGATAATTGGTTCTTTATTGACCCAGCGACCTTGCGATTAAGGACACCACACGTATGCTGGATGATTTGGTGACTTCGTGTTAGTTCTATGTAGGAAACCACATTTAGGATGAAGATGAAAAAAAAGATTTTAATCAAAACATTTATTGATGATAAGATTTTTTTTTATTTCACCCAATTTTATATTAAATTTGTATTTTGAAAGTTTTTTTTTGAGTTTTATTTCAGAGTTTGAGAACCAATAAACTTATTTTGAATAAATTGTAACAATTCATGGCGAATTTCGTTTTTCTATGTTTGAGGCGCGGCTCGAGATAAAATAGTCCACGGTGACAAATAAAAATTAGGTGAATTTTGATTGGTAGCATTTTCTGGACTCTGCCGTTAAAGTTAAACTTGCAAACATAAAAACTCCGCAGAAGAATGCCTTGAAAATCGCAAGTTTTTCGAAAATATGGCTCCACTGATCTCCAAGAGATGTTGTCAAAACATTTATTTCCTGCTACTGTTGTTGTTGCTGTTGCCTATGAAAACATCTCAACAACAACCCCTAAAACAGCAACAAAATCAATACCAACAACAACAACAACCGATTATGCTGAAATACCACAATAAAGAGAGCAACCAACAACAACAAAAACAATTTTTATCGACTTTGGAACAACAGTTTGAAAACGAAAGTGTACAACAAAAACCGCTCCAGCAATTCCAATATCAAGCAAAGAATAAAAAACAACAAAAAAAGAAAAATCAAAAATCCAACAAACAACCACGACGACGCCAACAAAAACAACCAAATTCCTTACAGTTGCAACATTCAAAATGGGAAAACCTCTTTCATTCACCAAAAAGTGTAAACTCTAAACAACTAAAACAACAAAAACAACAGCAACAACAACAACAGAAGAAGCAACAACAACAACAACAACAAAAGCAACAACAACAACAACAAAAAGTTTCATCAAAATTTTTCAGCACCTTCAAGGCAGACACGAGAGCTCTTCAGACCCTTGTGTATGACGAAGAATCAGACATGATTTATGTAGCGGGAACTAATTTTCTTTACCGATTCGACTCAAACCTTAAACTTTTACAAAAGGTACGCTCAAGTCTTTGTAATTTACACGTTGAATGTATTGATTAGATCGACATTTTCCAGTATTTTTCGAAAAAGTTCTCAACTGTTACATTCTCATTTTATAAAAATAATTTTATAAACTTCAGACGTTTTTTCGAGAATATATTTTGCTGGAAGTTTAAAAAAAATTCAAAAGATTCAAGTCAACCTTTTGTTTATCTACCACTGCTTGAGTGAATTTTGCGTGTAGGTGTTTTTTTTTTTTCAATTTTGAAACAAACAAAAATTTCGTTTTTTATTTCGTCAGAAAAAAAGAAAGTGAGATTTCGAAATAAGTTTTAATCAAATCTGTGATTTCGAATTTCAAAAAATTTCCAAAGTCTTGTGAATAGAAATATTTTGAGTTAAGTTGACAAAAAAAAAACGAAGTTTGAAAATATTAATTTTTCAAAAATTTTTGTTCGTTTCCTTTTAATTTGTTGGCGATGATATTTCCAATAAATCCAGTTTGTTGGACTGTTAAACAAGTTGAAGAGTGCCTTCGTTTTGAAAGATTGTTTTTGAAAAAAATTCATTAAAAAATTTCTTTTGAATAATTCGATATATTTTTAAATATTTGAGTTTTAACAAAATTATTTTCAATTTTTACAATTCAAGATTTTAGTTAATTTTTTATTGACTCAAGATTTGAACAAGTTGACCGATAAATCCAGACAAAAGTTTGAGTCTTCATGGAATTGCATGCAATCCAACCTACAGGAAGCTTTATCTTCAAATTATGGAACAGACTGGAAGAAAATGAAATTTAAAATTATTTTCCACAATATAAATTAAAAATGACCTGCTAGCTACAAACATGCTAAAGTTTGGTTAAAACAATCATGAATAAACACCTGCTACCACTACAGGTGAAAACTGGACCAGCCTTGGACAACAGTCTGTGCTTGGAAGAGTTCAACTCTTCGCACTGCACAGACGGCAGCACGTACTTGCCACTGAAGGCCACAGACACCATCAACAAAGTCCTTTTGCTCCACCAGCAGGCCGATGAGCTGGTGGTGTGCGAGAATGTGAGACAAGGGAGATGTCACACCCGCAAAAGAAACGATATTTCCGCTGCCAAGTTCTATAAGAGCAGAACTTCCGAGTTTTTTGCCGTCACAAACGATCCATTCACCAAAAATGTCGCTTTCATAGCTCCAGGACTCCACGACGGCTTTCAGACCCTCTACATGGCATCGCCCTACAATGGCAGTCCCCCACGCCTCTCCTTGCCCACCCTTGCGGGCAGGAGTCTTCAGGAACGAAACAAATTTGCCTTCAGTTTTAGCGACGGCCTCACAGGAGGTACCAAGCTGAAGTTCAAACATGATCTTCTCGATTCGTACCGTGTTGACTACATCACGGGTTTCAGCTTCCAGGGCTACAGCTACTTTCTTATCAATGCTCCCTCTCCTTCGACGCCCACCAGATTGGGGCAAGTTTGTCAAAAAGATGACACCTTTTCATCGTACGTCGAAATTCCGCTCACGTGCTCATCAGAAAAAGGCACATTTTCCCGAATAACAGCTGCTTCGCTTGTAACCCCACCAACAGACGCAGCAGCTTCTAGTATTGGCGTCTTTCTGTTGGTTGCTTTCAACGACGCGGAAGGCACGTCATCAGGGATGTGCTATTTCATGTTTTCAAAAATTAAAGAAGTGATCACTTCCAACTGGAACAACTGTTTCAACGGCGATCAGAAAGACCTCTCCTACCAGTTCAGCAACAGACCTTGTCGCAAGCTGGTGAGTGTAAATCACAAACAGTGGATCTGCAGTTCGAATTGGTTGATCAGTTTCACTAAAATGAAAATCAATTTAAGATTAGAAGCTTTTTGGAGAATTTTTTTATGACTCAATAGTATTTTGCTGATGGTCATATTGGCTGCACTTTCGCTACTTTTCACAGACGTACAATTCTTGTATTTTCAATCAAAAGATTTGAAATATTTCGTGAGTTATAAACTTTTTGAGAATTCCCTTTTGTGCGGTGCAATGGAATTCAGGAGAAAAGTCTCTTCCAGCTCAGCTTGCTCATCCGTCATCCAAGAACCGCAATCGATTAGTGTTTGAATTAGCTATGGTTATGAGTACTTTGTGTTTTAGGCGTGAAATTGAATTCCTAACACAAATTACTTCCTACAAAACCGTTGATGTGGTCTTTGTTAAATTTTTTAATGTTTTTGTCAGCTTAATAAACTCTCACGAGCTTCTCACAGAAGTTGCAACATCCGGGCAACTTGAATACGCAAACGAAAAAGACTGAAGATTTTGGGCTCAAAAATAAAATTTTGATGAATGAGAAGTCTAAGAACTAACTTTGAAATCAATTTGCCCGTATTTCCATTCACAGGATTGAGTCATGGACGAATATTTTTCACAATAAGTGTATTCTTGCATTTTTCTTCTTTAACTTCTTGCAGGTTCTCTCTGATTTTACCAGCGCTTCAGCCCAGCTTACATGAATTTTTCCAGTTTTTCTGTGAGGCTTCATTGAATTTAAAATCCATTTCATTCTAATCTAATCGAACCATTTATATAGCGCTGATTTCACACTGTTCAGGAGTGCTCTGCTACGAACTGTTGAAACAACAAAGTTTTAAAGGCTTTACGAAATGAAAGTAGAGAAGTAACAGAGGTGAGATTGGGGGAAGAAAGTTCCATAGGAGGAGCCCACAGTAGGAAAGTGCAGATTTAGCATAAGTACTATTGGAAGGTATTCTAAAAAGATGAGAATGAGTAGATTTCAGTCCCTTACGAGGAGGCAACTTGAAAAGGTCAGCTAAGTCGTTAAGTGAGTGATTATTTTTTATTTCAAACCTGAAAGTGCAGATTTTGAAAACTGATCTTTTTTTTAAAAGACAACCAGTGTAAAGTGATAAAGGTAGGAGTTGGAAGAGAGAATTTATGAGTACCAGAAACTCTAGTCTTTTAGCAAGTTTTATTTAAGATCTAATGTCTATTGAAATATTTCAAAAACTTAAACATTAATTAACAAAAATGGTAAAAGTCGTTTCACAAACGCTTTGATTAGATTTAATCTAATCTAATCTAATCAAATCATTTCTATAATTTTTATTAGATCTTCTCTAATCTAATCAAATCATTTCTATTATTTTGACTCCACACTGATTAGATCAGATTAGATTAATAAATTGGAAATTGAAAGTTCACCGTGAAATGTTCCCACAGAAACAGCATCTGCTTTTCACCTTCATCGATTTTCAAAGTTGTCATTTGAGCCAATATGGTTCACTCAAATCCAGGAATACAATACAATACATTACAATACAGTACAATACAATACAATACAATACAATACAATAAAATACATAACAATACAATACAATAAAATACAATACAATACAATACAATACAATACAATACAATACAATACAATACAATACAATACAATACAATACAATACAATACAATACAATACAATACAATACAATACAATAAAAACAATACAATACAATACAATACAATACAATACAATACAATACAATACAATACAATACAATACAATACAATACAATACAATACAATACAATACAATACAATACAATAAAATACAATACAATACAATACAATACAATACAATACAATACAATACAATACAATACAATACAATACAATACAATACAATACAATACAATACAATACAATACAATACAATACAATACAATACAATACAATACAATACAATACAATACAATACAATACAATACAATACAATACAATACAATACAATACAATAAAAACAATACAATACAATACAATACAATACAATACAATACAAAACAATACAATACAATACAACACAATACAATACAATTAAATACAATACAATACAATACAATACAATACAATACAAAACAATACAATACAATACAACACAATACAATACAATTAAATACAATACAATACAATACAATACAAACACGATTATTATTATTAAAGTGGCATTAACCCCGTAGAGTTTCGAGACCACAGGAAGTCCCATTATTTTTACCAGCTCGTGCATCTTCCGAGTCCTAGCCTATCACAATGACTGTTACAACGTGAAAGGCTTTTCAATACATTTCACACAATAGTAATGCTTCATTCTTTGGTATCTTTAAAAAAATCAAAAAAACTCGAGTTTTCTCTTTTTCACCGGTGCACATTTCAACCCTCTCTCTATTAACACGGTCCCCAATGCAAGTTTTTGCTTCGAAAAGGTTTTATTATCTTCATTTTTCAAGTTCTCAAAAATAGTTTTTTGATTTTTAGTTAATTTTTATTCACGTTTTAAACTTTTCATTCAGCCCATATTCATCCGAGTTAGGATGTTTGACTCAAACATTTTCATAACTTCAACGGGCTCATGTTAATTCTCATCATTTCCTCCTTATCACCTTGTCGTCTTATCATTTTCCAATTTTATTCTCATTTGTAACTCATTTTTTAATTTTTGTTTTCACAATAGTTTTTCCAACTTTTTTTTATTTTAATCTTTAGAAACTTATTCACTTTTTTTCTGCATCAATTTTTTTTAACCCAAGAGGCATACTTCACAGCTCTAATAGTTTTTCCACTGGATTATCTTTTTTCTTTACCCTTAGATATTATCACCTCAATTTATCACTGTTTTTCCATAAACTTCACCACTGATTCACCTTTTATTTCAATTTACTGAGTAATTACAAGAAAGTTAAATATATTGTGTGTACTGACAATGATAATACAATTTTATAAGTAAGTTTTATAAAATTTTTGAACTGAAAATTTGTTACAAAAACATAATGCGCAAATTGAAAAATAGGCAGAATTTCAAAAAAGTTAAAACTCAGTTTCGATTTTTTTTGAAAAATGAAAAGTCTTCAGAGTTAAACTCTCATTTACGCCACATGTGAACGTAAAAGGAAACTTAAAAAATATAAAGTAAATTGAGTGCCGGTGTTACTGTGAGTATAACAGACACAAAACTCTTCCAGTCCTTTTCCATTTATTTTATAATATGTTTTCTGTGCGGAAGTAGTGATAAGAAGACAAATAAGGAAGCCTGCTGCATCGTATCATCATCCAATGAATAGGAGAATCATAATTTATATCATACTCAAGGCTACACTATGTTACTTGTTAGAACACATTTTATAATACAAAATCTCTGCGGAATATTTTATTTTTTTTGTTGGTGCTTCTACCTTGATTGCCTCTGAAAGTAAAGAATTAATCCTTAATGAAAGCACTTTCAAATGCATAGGCTTTTATAAATCTACATAAAAGTTAAAAATTGTATCAGAAATTTTGTAATTAAAACATCCCCTCATAATTTCAGAAAAAAATCTTTTCAGTAAACGCTGAAAGCTCTCCAAACCCAAACTGATGTTGGAAAAGCCACAATCGATGTGAATGATCAGGAAAAAAGATTGTGCAAAGTTCAAATTGATTTGGCAAAAAAACCAGAAAGTATCTGAAAAAATCAATGTTTCTAACAAAATAATTATAGAAATAATGAAAGGCAAAGAAGGGTTGTCTACACAAGCGTTTTATAGATCCCACGTGGTAATGAGCTTAACCTGAGGAAGGCAAAAAAGGCTCTGAAAAGCTTCCACAAAGCCTTCCAAAAGTGGTTGGGACAACTTAGTTTGCTGATGAGTTGCAGACGAAAAACACGCCGGATTTTACTGCTAGCACCAAAATTCATTAGTCAATACTCAACTCACTTTTTGCTTTCACTTTGACTTTCAAAACTGGGCGTGAACTTCATCACGCGGAATATTTGCAACTAGCTCTGAGAAATAATAACCTGGAAGTGAATCGTGACGCGAAATAATTGTCCGAAGAGTTTCTCGAAGTGGACCGAACAATATTGACCTGAAAAATAAGAAATTATGGGAGATCGCAAAGAATGGTGTCATGGTACTTGTTTTATGAGTTCCTGCTCTTTAAATCATTCAAGCTGAGCGTGTAGTTTTTTTTGGCTGACAACTTTTTCTTCCTTGGCACATTACCACAAAATTAATTTATATTTTTACTCTAAACTATTCGTAAGTTACCAACGTTTGTAAAACATGAAAATTTGTCAACCTTACGTGATTCAATTTTTTCCAATCTTGAAGGAACAGAACAGTTTTTTATGTAAAGTTGAATATATAAAAAATCTAAAAAAATCATTTTTTATTTGGTGTCAATACGTTCACGTATATCTCACCCAGAAAAATTGCCTTCAACAGCTTGTATCAATAACACATCTAACATTTAAGGTACGATATAAAACATGCTTATTCGAAAATTTCTTTTTAATGTTTTTTTATTCTGATTTAGTCTGTGGCAACTTTTTATGGCAACTAAATTGTAAGCGGATGAGTTGAAATTTAAGAGGCGTTGGAATTAAAGGCAGATTTAGTAAAGAGAGGGGTGGCAGGATTTTTCCTGAGAGCTGATGTTCGAACGAATAAAAACAAACGAGGTTTTTGATTGTGTTTGTGAGTCATCCCAAACAAAGATACTCTGAGAACGGTTGAAGTAAGTGACAACAAAAATTTTTCCTGGTCAGTGGTTCCAAAACGGAGTAATGCGCTGAATCTTTCGTTTTTTATCTTTCCAGAATCGACACCATACTTTTGTTGAGTTTTTATTTTTTAAAATCCAATGTTACTTTTGCCATTCAAAGCAGTCTCTCAGCACTCAAGCGTATCAAACGCCACACTGCATGAGGCTCTCACTCCCCCTTACACTCACTCATCTTGCACTGAGAAACAAAGTTAGCACACCTCAAGCAAAGATGTAGTACCTCACACAATGAACAAAGACGCAAAACGGTTGGTCGTAAAATAAAATAGCTATGTGATGGAGTGTCGGTAATGCCTCAAACGCCAACGGATTTATAGAACATTCGTGGCAAGAATCAAATGCCGGTGAAGCGAAGGCTGAAATTTATAGACTGCTTGCAGAGAATAATTTGCCCAAGTATGAAATATGTTACGAATGAGTGCTTTGATGGCCATGAAGCCTGCAATAATAATAGTGCTAGTGGTGTGTTGGTGAAGTGTTGGTGCTTTCGTTGAAGTCACAATTAAGGTAATGAAAAGTGCGTTCAAGCGTGTGCTTCTTGAAGCGATGTTTGCTTTGAAATATTTTTCTAAATTTCAAAAATTCTTTTTTTCTTATAAAAGTACGGATTAAAAGTAAAAGTTGAATCGTCGATGAAATAAGGACTTTTTTTATGACATATCTTTTATATAACATAAAATTCGCATAATTTCACCTTACTAATGAAAAAATAACATATGTACATAATATTTTAACGTTAAAAATATACTTCCAAACAAACAAAAATTATGAAAAATGGAAAAAAACAATAAAAATTATATTTTTCGCAATTTTTTTTCTTTTTAAACAACTTTCCGTACATACATCAAACACCGGTGCAAAAGTTTCGGCTAGTCATTATTTTTACATGCATGAAATTATAATAACTTCTCGATTTCCAACAGGGCAAAATGGTGAGTCACAATTACTGCGGAGAGACTGAAGAAAACGGTCCGCTGGTCGGTCAAATCGGAATCGAAGGTGTTCACGTCCGGGGATGGGATGGCAAGGAGGGGAAGGATGAACATGATTACTCCAAAAGTAACCCCAACGTTGAAGGCACTGAAGACCAGGCTGGAACTTTCGATATTGATGAATTGAACGACGAAGTTGATGAAAGAGCTACCAACCACACACCAAGTGTTCGTTCGAATAACTTCAAAATCAGCCCCACCCACGCAGCAGCTAAACCCCCCTCCCCTTCCTCACCTTTCCTTGCTTCAACAAGTCTGCCCAACAAAAAAATCAACAAAAAAACAGCAGTTTCTATAACATGCTTGGCCTACATACATATATATCAGCACATGGTGCTGCTCTTGTCAACAGATCGCGGCTTTCTTATTAAGGTAAATTCTAATTTATAGAATCTCTAGCAAAGTTATGAGAGCATAAAAAAGCCAAAAATGTGTTTTCGAAAAAATTAAAAAAAAAGTTAAAAAAAATAAAATGAAAAGAAAAATAAGAAGAAGAAGCAGCGTAACTAAATAAATTTTTTAGAAATTAATCGAAATATCGGAGATATTTATCAGTTGTTTCAAGAGTGGCTTCGTAGGTTCATGGGGGAGACGACTTGCATACATCACGCAGGCTTGAGTGAGCGCTCGTTAGCAACTTTGATTTACTATTAATTGCTTAGAAGCGCTCGAGTTGCTGTTAATACATGTCGTTTGTTTGGCCTAATGCAAACGTGCTGAGGCTGTTTGTTATTGCACGTGAGTGTGTCCTCTAACGCCAACTGCCCATCTCAGGAGATTAGGATTGTTTTAGGGGTTTGGGGGTTGGAGGGGAGAAGGAGGGAGGGTTGGAGGGTAGAGGGGGGAGAGGGTTGGAGGGTAAAAGGGGGGGGGTTTAGAGGGGAGAGGGAGGGGGGTTAGAGGGTAAAAGGGGGGCTGGAAGGTAGAGGGAGGGTTGGAGGGTAGAGGGACTGGGGTGAAAATAGGATCAAATTTTTATCCAAAAAATCCGCTTTTCACTTCATTTATAATTTTTATTCTGTATCTTATGAAATGTTGAAAAATAAATATAGAACTTTAGAAATAGGCAGATAGAGGGCTGTCCGCATATCCACGCAGTAATCCCTCCACCACTTCTCTTTTCACTCGAGTTCCGCTTATAACACCACAGGCAATATTCAAGATTGACAGCGATCTACAAATTTACGACAAAGTGTCTTTAAAGCCTGGCCATCCCATCAGCAGCACGTCTTTGACGAGGCATCAGCCTCCGTTTCTGCTGCTGCTTGTTTCCAATGAGGTTTGTCGTATGACTTGCTCCCTCTTCCATGTTGTAACAGCAGTGCTACTCGTGGTACCTCGTTGTTGTGAACGACTTTGGAACGATTTCATGGTTTTAATGAACTTCAAAACGTTCCAAAATTGTTTTTAACGATCAAACAAGGTTTATGGGTGAGAAATATTTTTAACATTTTTTAAAAGTATAAATAACTTTTGATTAGTTCAATATTCAATTTGAACTGGGGCTTATAAACAAAAAATGATCACAACTTGAAAATTTCAAAATTTTAAAAATATCATACTTAAAAACGTGACTTGGAACAACTGAGGGAGAAGACGCTGTTCAGGGTTGAAGGTATTAAAAGTGAGATTCGCAAGTCTGAAAACCAATACTTGTAAGTTTAAAAGCAAAAAATTCGTTTTTTTGGCTGCTAATGTCCGCAACGTGTAATATTGTGGAGCCTTAATTGAGGTTATGGAGCAGAGGGCAGTAACTACAACGTATTGAAGAAGGACACATTATATCATTATATAATAAGGGTTAAACTGATAAAGTACTAGGAAATATCGTAGAAAAAGAGGATTATTAGAAATCGTTTTGAATGTCAGCTATTATGACAAACGGAGCACATAATGGTGTACTAATAATAACATAAATTGATAATAAAAATCAATTGAGTGGGCTGATAGGGCGGAATTATCACTATAATGATCGCAATTATCATTATTTACCTTCAACGGACATGCAAAGGCTGCAGAGTTGAAACTGTATTTTCATTTTTGTAAATGATTCAACCGATTTAAGCTCTGTTACAGAAAATATTTCCAAAAAACCCAGAACCTTTCAAAAAATTAGGTATTTTTGACGTTGTGTTTTTGTGGAGGTTTTACTCGCTTTCCATTTTTCTCAGCGACATTCGCACTTTGAAATTCCTTTTTGCGCTCCTACTTAATTCATAAGATAAAAAAGAAGACATGTAAAAGTAATTTGTCCATGAAACTTTAGTCTCACCCTAGACTGGTGAGAAAACTTACATAAAAAACATTCGTGCCACTACGGGGTTATGCCACTATAATAATATTTATGTTTGTATTGTCTTGTCTTGTATTGTATAGTATTGTTTTTTTATTGTATTGTATTGTATTGTATTGTATCTTATTGTATTGTATTGTATTGTAGTTGAAAACACTCGAATGCACAACAGTGAAGCCAGTGTAAGACACGCCAATATAAAGACTTTCATTTGGGCGGCAAAACACGTCCATGGCATGCAATCAAAGATTCCTTTGAAGCTGCCCATTTGAACGATCTGCAAAATGTTCATACGGTTCGAATATGAGTGTTTGCTACTCGAAACAAAAACACAAATACTCAAAATACTCAAAATACTAAAAATACTAGAAATAAATCATACTTTTAGTTTCTAGGCTGAGTATTTTATTGGCAAGTGTTTTAGTAAAAACCGCCTCGAAACTCTACGGGGTTAATGCCACTATAATAGTATTCGTGTTTGTACAAAAGTTGAAGCTAGTTTCAGCGGAGTCTTTCCTTATTCCATTGATTGTCGGCCTCTGCAGTCCATACGTTTTCCGTTCACTTCCAAATATACAGAAGGCTAATTGATAGACCCACGAGAGCATGTCACAAAACATTACCTGCATAATGAATGAAAAGCTTCGAATTTAAAAGTTATTAATAAAGATTGAGAGTGAAGTAATAATATTTATATAAGTTCGAAAAAACATTTTTTTAATTTACTTTGAATCTGATGAAATAATCTTTTACAATCGGCTTTTTCAATATAAAAGTTAACTTTTTACTAATTTAATCATAGTACCATCCATCAATTCACTCATCTATCCACCCATCAATCCATCACTCATCTATCGACCCATCCATCCATCACTCATCTATCCACCCATCCATCCATCACTCATCTATCCACCCATCCATCCATCACTCATCTATCCACCCATCCATCCATCCCTCATCTATCCACCCATCCATCCATCACTCATCTATTCACCCATCCATCCATCACTCATCTATCCACCCATCAATCCATCCCTCACTAACCGCTCCTCCGCACGTAGATTCACAAAGTGCCGGTGTGGGGATGTGCCAAGCACACCTCTTGCACCTCTTGTAGGTCTTCTCTCGACCCGTACTGTGGATGGTGCAGTCTCGAAAACAGGTTTTTTCATTTTTCTCATTTTTTTCTTTCTAGTTTTTCATAATTTCACATTCATGTTTTTATTTGTATTATTCAAGTTTGTTTTTTGCTTTTTTCTATTAATCTTTTTTTCAAATTTTTCATCACGTATTTTTTTTAATTTTTCTTACTAAAACAGATTCCAAGCTCAAATATGAATACATTCAGTTTGATATGGAGTTGTTACTTTTTGGTTCAAACAGCTTTTGAGTATTTCATATGGAAACATATTAAAGATTAATATCTTTCAAATAATCGTATTTTAAAATGTTATTCACAAAACATCCTCAAACGACAAACAAAAAACGAAAAACAAAAAACGACAAACAAAAAACGACATACTGGCAATAAATACTGAAGATAGCATCTTAATTAAACCATTTTGTTATCAAAAAATGATGTAAAACATTTCAAATAAAGAGTTTTTCCTACAATTTTGGTGAACCATTTGCTGCGGTTCACAAACATAGTTGAAGATACGATTTGACAAGATTATCGAAACGCACTCTACAAAATAATCCATCGTGATTGTTTTTCATTTAAATTTGAGTTTCAAAAATCTGCTTGGTTGAATGGCTGTGGCTTGATGAGGCCGATGGACTTCAGTCATGCTTCAATGCGTCCTGTCAAGCATCAATCAGCCATTCAAATAAATGCCAATCTACCGATCAATTAGCCACCAGGCCATGTCTGTCCTAATACATTCCATGCTCTATTCCAAGACCACCCCCTCACTCTTGTCATCCCTTTCCAATTACGAATTATGGTTTTGAATGCTGAATGAGTATCGGTTGAGGTTTGATTTTACTTGAGATTCTATGAAAGTTGAAAGCCGTGGTAGTAGCTTTGCGTATTGTAAAACAAAATAATGAGTGGTAAAGTAACAAAGCAAACGACTTTAAGAAATTCAATTTTCGTCTTCATATATCCAATTAGCTATTCAATTAATCAGCCAAGTTTTCAGCCACATCACAAAGCAAGCATCCATCACACATTGAAAAGCAATCAGCAATCAATCTACTTCTCCGCATCGATCATAAGAACAATAAACGACATCAATCCACTGTCCATCCATCAAGCACACAATGACATCTTAGCAAGTATTACTGATCATTTGTGTATGCACTTGGAACACCACTGTGTAAGATAACTGCAGACTCGAACACTGAAGCATCTCTGACCTCATTTTCCCCTGACCTACTTCCAAAAATTCATTCGTTTCTCTGGAGTTGAAACTCACACACGCTGGTTTTCTAAAATATTTTCAAGTGGAACCTTCCAAAGTCGAAAAACTATTGAATTATTTTCCTTATCATCAATAAAATGACAAACACAAGTGAATTTTCCACCTTTTCTCATATTTTTCTCTTCTATTTCTCTCTCTTCTTCCTTTTTCTTCTTTTCTTCCATTTTCTCTTCTCCCATTTTTCCTCTTTTTTCCCTTTTCTTTTTTTTTCTATTTTTTTCTATTTTTCCATCTTTTTTCATGCTCCTCAATATTCAATTCTTCCTCCTTCTTTCCCTTTTTCCTCCACCTCCCTTCACCTCCGCCACCATTTCAACTTGTTACCTCAAACAGGTGCAGTCACAAAGAATCCTGCAGAGGAGCTGAGGCAGAAAGCCGCTGGCTGGACAGCAATGCTTGGGAGTGCTTACATATCCCCGATCAGTTCGTGAACCCTACAAAAATTGCTGCTAAAAGCTCTCAGCTGGTTAGTTGGTGTGTATCTGCGACTGATTGGTAATGATAAGTGGTTGGTTGGTGTTGATTGGTGGTTAGTTGGTGGTTGGTTGGTGTTGATCGGTGGTTAGTTGGTGGTTGGTTGGTGTTGATTGGTGGTTAGTTGGTGGTTGGTTGGTGTTGATTGGTGGTTAGTTGGTGGTTGGTTGGTGTTGATTGGTGGTTAGTTGGTGGTTGGTTGGTGTTGATTGGTGGTTAGTTGGTGGTTGGTTGGTGTTGATTGGTGGTTAGTTGGTGGTTGGTTGGTGTTGATTGGTGGTTAGTTGGTGGTTGGTTGGTGTTGATTGGTGGTTAGTTGGTGGTTGGTTGGTGTTGATTGGTGGTTAGTTGGTGGTTGGTTGGTGTTGATCGGTGGTTTGTTGATGGTTGGTTGTATCAATTGGTGGTTGGTTGATATTGATCAGTGATTGGCTGATGATGATTGTTGGTTGATTGAAAAGTTACTTCATTGCGGGCGGGTTATTGGTTGCAAAGTTAATACTTTCTGGGTTGATCACTGATAGAAAAATTGCTTCATACTAGTCGGTAGAGTTTATTTATTTTTATTGATTTGTTTAATTGGCTTTTGCTCAGTTGATAGATCAGGAATTGAGTTTTTATTGTTTTTTTTGTAAGCCGATGGAATTTTCTTTCGTAGTAGCAACAGTTGCTCGAAAAAGGTTTCAAGACAACGGTTAAAAAAACATCAATTATATTGTAAGAAAGTTTTGTTTCAAAGGCTTCCGTCTTAAAAGCTGAAGATCCTCTATGGATTGACATTTTTCAAGTTTGTGATCTGAAATCGGGTAAAATAGTTATTTTGGTCAAAAGTGTTTTGACTAACTTAAAATTAAATATGAACAACTTGCACAATGCTTGTGTAAGTGAATTCAATTCTTCTTTGATCAGTTCGAAGCTTGTGGCTCTGGCACCTTCATAGCACTTCAACCTATATTTAGTCACTTTTCTCATTTTCAAGCTTTCCACGAAGTATTGTCATTCTCTTTGCCACTTTCCGAAGTTCGCTACTTTACATGAAACCACAGAGTAAAATTAACTTTTTTTTCTTTAATTTTCAGTAAACTCCCAAATAAATTCACGCGAAACGAGTTAAAGTTAGGAAAAAGTAGAAATACAATTCTCAACCTTTCATCTCCCAGGTAACCATAGGAGTCAAGGCTCTGCCCCCTGTGCACTTTCCTCACTACTACTCTTGTGTTTTCACACCAATTCTCCAAAACCTTCCACCATCACCATCTTCGTCATCATCATCATCATCATTATCATCCTCGTCATCATCATCATCATCCTCGTCATCATCATCATCATCCTCGTCATCATCATCATCATACTTGTCATCATCATCCTCGTCATCATCATCCTCATCCTTGTTGTCATCATCGTCGTCGTCGTCACCATCTTTACCCTCGCCAGATTTTTCATCTTCTTCTTCTTCTTCGTTTTTTAGGTCATCTTCTCCCCCCTCGTCGCCCTCCTCTCCCACAGAAACATCTTTTAATCCTCTAACGAGCATAGCTCAAGTTTCACCAGACCAGGTTAGATGCCCCACACCCAAGAACCTTCAAATGTACATAGGACCAACCCAAGGTGAAGCTGATTATATGATATATTTCCATCATAATGAGTAAATAATATTTTATTTTTCAATAATAAACTCCTAGTTTCCTCTTGATAACTTGAAAAAAAGCCTAAGAATGTATAGGCTTAACAGAAGTTAAAAACGTATTCAGCCTTTTTTACAAAGCACAATCTAGAAAGGTTAGAAATCAAATTATCTTCCACTTCGTGCTGAATCAATCAGAAAACGTGCGAATCTCTGCTTTTCACGCTTGAAACTCACTTTTAAGCTTGTTAATTTTTTCGAAATTCGAATTTAAATTTTTTTTATCATAAAATTAATAAAAATCTCCAGTTGAAGTCATGTTGAAATAATTAAAATTGGTTCTGAAAATAAAACCATGAGAAACTTCGCAACTAAACGTTCGTCCACATAACTAACCACTTCCACAGACCACGTGAACATAACGCTGGGAATTGAGTCTTCAGAGACACGGGTGGTCTTCTTGACCACCAGCATCTCAGCCCACGACTGTTTCAAACTCGCCTCGTTAGTCTACTTGTTCTTTTTTTATGCTCCTCACTCGTGTTTCAAGCTGATTTTTCAATGGTTCGAAAGGTTTTGTAGAGCTTTCGGTGTTTTATGAGCTCCTTGTTACCCTTAATCTCTCCACCCATCCACTCCGCTTTCATGCATGTTTCATTTGTATTTTATTTTACAAGCTCCTTTTGTTCCTTTCGTATCTAACTTTTCAACAAGCTCAATTGCTGAATTCAGTTTATCATTAGTTCATAAGTTGTTTTTTATTTGGATGATTACATTTCCAAACACACACAGACACACACACACACACACACACACACACACACACACACACACACACACACACACACACACACACACACACACACACACACACACACACACACACACAAACTCACAAAAACATTTACATAAATTTGGGAAGCTATTGCAAAACCAGATATTTTGAATTTTTACTTAAATCTTCATTTGAAAGTGTGTGAACACCTTCACTGGGTGGTGCTGTTCTATGCAGAACATCAACCATGCATAATTCATTGAAAGCTCCTTCAAAACCTCCGCTCATGAAGTCTTTAAAGCTGTGTCTGGACTCTCACTCATGGAAACTTTAGAGTTGCTTCATAACTTTTACTCATGAAGTTCTTTTACTTCTTTCTGAGTTTCGTAAAAGTAATGAAATTTCAATTTTTTTTTCCTTTACTTCGATTGTTCGCCGTGTTTTGTACCATTTCCAGCGTATGTGTGGACTTGATCTAAAAAAGACTATAAAAAAATTAAAAAATGAATAAAAACTGTTTTCTTCTGACGTTTCAGAATTCACACCAGTCTAAAACAAAATATTCAACAAAAAAAAACCCGTATATGTTGAAAAAAAAATCTCACTTTTCACTGCATTTGAAATAGAGATGAAAAATGAAAGAGGAATAAGCAAATAGCATGACCAAGTAACACGACGTGAGTCTCTGGAGAAATACTTGTATTAGTGCTAGCCGGACTGCATTGTAAATTCTTTTATACGCAAAAGTTGAAAAAGCTTTCACTAGGTGTGTAATTTTTAATCATTTGTTCTACCGTCCAAGACTCCTCTTCCACTTTTTTTGTTTAAATGAGAAGACTAAAAAATAAAAGAAAATAAAATTTAAAAAAAATAGTCAAAATTAATCTATTGTTTTTCACGGAAAAAACAAATGTTGAACAAAAGTTGGAAAAGGAATGGGATTGATGATGAGCGAGAGGAGAGAAAGTCTGTAACAAATGTCCTGGTCAGACACGGTAATAAATGAAACATTCAACAAACAGATGAAAGCAAATAGAATTGTTGGATGGTTTGTTAATCGAGAAGTCCAATAAAGTGAGCACAAACAGAAGGATGATCAATAAAACACCTGTCTAATTGCCTGATCAATCACTTAACAGCGGGTCTAATTGTAATATATTAAAGAGAGATTCATTAGACAGCCACCGAATGAACAATGTAGCGGCATTATTGCACCATGGTCAATCAATCCTTCAAACAATTTCATTTTCACACTGCATCTGTTTAGATATTCAATCAACTTCCATTGCCCTCTACTTTTCACCCTAATCTTTGTATACCATACTTATAAACCCTCTGTTCAAGAACCTTCAACTGCGTTGGTTTCAAATTTCCCCAGATAAACGACATTTCTTGACATTGTCCACCAGCTGCCAGTTTATAACCTCTGCTGTCTTCCAGCCCACCACACCGCGTCCGATTTGACTTCCTCATTTCAACTCACACTTCAGCCATTTTTCAGTTATTCTTCAGATTGTGCAGTGATGCTTCTCAAGTTGATATAAATTATCGTAGTTTTATGTCCTTGGACAGACCTACCGAGGCTTGGCAAGAACAATTAACCAAAACTTTAAAAATATTTTTTTACTCATTACCATTAAAAAAAATTTTTAATTTAAATTTAAGTTTATAAAATTTAATCTATTCGTTTTAAGAAAAGATTTCTTTGAGCACTTTTTCCTATAAATCAGGAATCGAAAAATCAAGTTTTTATTAAGAGAATAGAGCAGGATGGAGGAGAATAGAGGAGATTGGAGGAAGGGGGAGGATGGAGGAGGATAGAAGAAGATGGAGGAGGATGGAGGAGGATGGAGGAGGATGGAGGAGGATGGAGAAGGATAGAAAAAGATGGAGGAGGATGGAGGAGGATGGAGGAGGATGGAGGAGGATGGAGGAGGATGGAGGAGGATGGAGGAGGATGGAGGAGGATGGAGAAGGATGGAGGAGGATGGAGGAGGATGGAGGAGGATGGAGGAGAATGGAGGAGGATGGAGGAGGATGGAGGAGGATGGAGGAGGATAAAAACTATTCCGATCACTGAAAAACCATTCAATTGAGAGGTTTTGTTAAACTTGAGAGATTCAAATGAAGCTTTCGTCTTTGTTTTTTTTTAAGATTTTACTTTTTAATTAGGAAAATAATTAATAATAAAATAACAAAAAGCTTGTAAAATAATTACTTAAAGATTCAAAGGTTGCTATTTCACTTGTTATTATGGTGTTATCATTGGATTTGAGTAAAGAAGATTAGATTTGATTAGAGTAAATTAGACTAGATTTGATTAAAGTAGATTAGATTTGATTAGAGTAAATTAGACTAGATTAGATTAAAAAGATTAGATTAAAGAGAATTAGCTTATATTAGATTAGCTTAGATTAGATTAGATTGAAGTAGATTAGATGAGATAAGACTAGTTTAGATTAGATTAGATTGAAGTAGATTAGATGAGATAAGATTAGAGTAGATTAATAGAATTAGCTCTGATAAAAGTAGGTTAGATTAGATTATATCAACTTCACCCATTAGTTTTCAATTATTTCTCCGTCTGAAAATAATCAAACTTCAAATAGTCAATGGTGAAAATTGGAAAATACCACAAAAGAGGTTGAAAGATTTTTAAACTCGAAAACACTCCGGAAAAGCTCCAAGATTTTTTACAGGGAAATTATATCCTTCTAATCTAATTAAAGGTATTAATTCTAGCAACTGTTGGCCTTGTGTTAATTCTCTATTTTCTCGCTCCTACTTACAGTTTATGAAAATTCTTGTTCTGAAGTTATTCATGCATTTTTTTATTTTTTTTAAACAATTTTTTTATACTTTTTCTGAAATCATTTGAATCATTGTTTATTTCGAAGAATATAGCTTGAAATTGTCCATCTTCTTCCATGAACTGGTTAAGTTGTTCAGCAAAACCAATCAATCGATAATTTGTATTTAATTTAATTTCGTCAACTTGTGAAAGTTCAGTTTTCATATATTTCTATTTTACAAATAGTTCCCATTCTATGGGTAAGATTTTATTTTTAATATTTATCCTTTCCGAATGAATGTTCCACTAATCTACTTACAAATTCCATCCACATTTTCACTCCAACTCTCAAAACGTCAGGACCGCTTAAAATCAGAAATACAACTCGCAAAACGTAAAGAATCTAATCCTCACTATAAAAATTAAAAAATAAATTCATGCTTTATTACCATTAAAAACAGTTTTTTTAAATTTTTTTAAATGATATTTTTTTTCACCAGATGCACACAGTGCACACAGTCAACCTTCGAGTGCTTCTGGTCCCTCTCATCCCACCACTGTGACCAGCGGGAAGAACTGAGCCACAAAGCATCTCTCGAGCAGGACTACGTCTTCTCGAGTGAAGTGAGGAGGAATGCACCAGTTTTCCTTCTTAAAACATCATGGCCTTTTTTATCTACACTTATTTCATCAAAGTTTTTGTTACGGTGCTTGTTACACACTGTTCAAAAGTGTCCTGCTACGAAATGTTTGAAAAAACAAGCTTTAAGAGCTATACGAAAACAAATGAGATATTTGAAAAGGTATGACTGAGGAATAGCATTTATAAGTTAAACACTATGAAAATGCAGTTTCAACATAAGCATGGTTGAATGTTGCTACCGTAAAGTCAAGAGAATGAGTTATAAATGAAATTTTTTGAGTACCAAAAAGTAAGCGGGCAGTGCTATTGAATGTTTTGGTGAGAAGGCGTAGCAGAGTGCCAGAGAGAACATAGTATGAGGAGTTACAATAATCAAAGCGGGACCAAATAAGCAAAAAAACTATTAGTTTTAGTGTGAGGTTGTGTAGAAAAATTTCAGTTGTTTAATGCCACGAAGATGGAAGGAAGAAGAAAGAAGATTCAGCTAAAAAATTTCTTTGTGAAAAGGGAATAATGACACTGATTGGAAATGAATGATAAACGGAAATTTGAAAATGAAATGAAAATGTCAGAATTATTGGCATAAAAGAGTACTGGAAAGAATATGTGAACGCAATTCTCAAAAGTTCAGAAGTTTAACTAATAAAAAGAAAAAGGTCAAGAGTAGAACCTTGAGAAAAGCCAAATGGAAAGAAGGAGCAGATTATGAATTGTTTATTTCAACATTAAAAGTTATTTTTATAATGAATAATAAAGTTTTCAAATATTCAAAATAGGAAACATTGAAATGTGCAGAGGTTCAGCCAGTTCTGAAAACCTTTCAAGGGAAGGAGGAGGAAGATAGCGGCTAGAGGGTCTGGAAATCAGGGTTTTAACAAATGTAGAGCTGGAGGAAGATTTGAATAATGGAAAAACCTTTGAACACATAATATAAAAAGTAGTGAAGCTGAAGGCAGAAAAGGTGAATTCACAAATAAATAAATGCCACCAGAAGTGAGAACCAAATAGATTTTCAGCAGAAGAGCTGGCTAATTCAATAAATGAGTATAAGGGAGGGGATTTAGAAGGAAAAGAGGATGGTGGCATCTTCATGGCGCGTCTCAAAAACCTTAAAGGTCTACGGAAGAGGAAGTTAGAAAATTTGAAAAATATAGAAATTCATTGTCAAAAAATATATTTTTGAGTAGAAAGACGTTAACTTAATTTTTGTATTTTCAGACGAGTGAGGAATCGATTTATTTCTTGGTTTATTCTGATAATCATTGTTCCTAGCTTTGGAAGGGTTTTCCAATTGAAGTTAACATGGTTTATAAGTTTATTTTACGTCTAACAAGACGAAGGAAACGACCAAAATGAGAAATTTTTGAAAGAAACTTAAAAAATACGTTATGAAAATTGATGAAAAAATATTTCGTACCAAAAGCTTATTGCAAAACTGAAAAGAGGTAAAAAAACAGATAAAAGTTTTTAAAAAGCAAAAAAAAATGTTAATTTGCTCGTAGCAAAACTGGCATTTTAACGTTCCTCACTAACATCTTTGTTTCATATAGAACAACTTTCAGTACATTTTGAAAACGTCAACAGAAGGCTTGATAACACGAAATGATTCCAAGTGGTAAGACAGAAGTTCAGATATAATTCGATGTTCTAAGGGCAATAACGATAGAAAAGGAGGCTCAATGAATGCAATAACGAGGGTTCTATTGCACAAACTCTCCATGAAGCCAGCAATAAAACTCTTCTACAGAATTGTGCTCAACTCGTCCGCCAAAAAGCACTGCTGATCCCTAATGGTGTGACAGTCAACTTCACAATCCAGGCGGCCCACTTGCCAGCCATGAAAGTTTGTTTGAAGTGTATGTGGTTTTTAAAGATATTTTTTGAAATTTTTGTGAGTAGAGATTTGTTTTTTATGGGGGTGGTTTGAAAAACGTTTTTTTGAAGTGAGTTTTTTTGGATGAGTTTTTGAAGGTGAATTTTTTTAAAAGTTTTTTTTGTGAATTTTTGAAAAATACTTTCTTTTTTGAAAAAATAGGCGGAAAAGTTTGGGGATCAAAGAATGGAAATCCATAGTGGGTGGAGATGGAAGACTTGGGATTAATGCGAAATGTTATTATAGTAGCTTTCTCTAAGAATTTCATTGAGATTTATTTTTATTTATTTATTTTGAACATTTGGCAAAATACAACTTTTCAATTCAATTTTTTTTTAATTAAAAAAAATATCCGTAGAACTAAAATCCAAAAAAGCGCTTGGAAGGGAATGATAGATTTCTTACTTCTATAGCGCAGTCTAAAAATAAATTTTCAAATTTATAGTTTCGTTGAAACGCCCAAACAAATGAGAGGAACACGTGGAGCACTTTCTGAGTACTTCTGTTTGATTGTTCTTGAAGGCTCTGGAGGTTTTGAAATGAAAAAAAACTCAAATTGATTTTTCAAACATTTGTTTTGTCGCTTTGCGCCTTTGTCGCTGCGAGCAGATTTAACATTAAGAGAAAAATAAAACAAGGAGGTTTACTTGTAATTACAGTTGAAATCCTACTTTGCAGCTTTACTGAAACATGCAAAAATCAGCTGTGTAATTTCAAAGTTTTTAAAAAGCACAGTGAAGAAACTCACTGATTCACGAATTGTTTGAAATAAAGAGAAAAAGATTATATTCCATTACAAAACAAATTATAATAAACAAACATTTGCAAAAGTCAAACCGGACGAACCTCCAAGTAAGAAGGAGGTTTGTTTGGGAGTGTATTGCAGAAGAGGCTCCTTGTTAAGCTTCCAAGCGCTAAGACTTCTCCAATGTTTTCTCCCTTTTACAACTCCCATGCTTCATAACGTATGGAAGTCCAAGTAAATCCTCAGGCAGTGAATCTTAACCATCTTTTGAGTGTTTTATTGCTTCATGTAAATGCATGCCTCGAAAATGCCTGAATCATCGTACAAATCCTTCGTCTTTTGTATGACCATGTAAAGCATTAATCGAAGTCTTCTGTGAATTTAGAAAAAATTCTTTAATTTTCCGTGAAAGTATATTTTTAAATTTCATTAAATTTTTTTTTTAATTTTTAGTTGAAATTAATTTTTTTTTTTATTTTCTATTTGAAATATTTTTATGTTTTTCAATAGAAAGGATATCAAAAGGTCGAATGTCTGGTTCATCTAACCACCCCGCCCATTCGCGTCATGGCAACCAGATTATCTTCTTCCTCCATTCTATGCCACAACCACTTGGTAAGTTAGCTGCATTTTTGCATTTGGAAAATATTTGTTCTTTTAATGTTTAAATATTAATTTAAAATGGTCGTGAAATCGTGAATAACTTATCCATATGGTCATTGAAATGGATGAAGGAAACGTTGAAATGTTCGCAAGTTTTTTGAAGTCGTTCAATTGAAGGGTTATGGACTACCGTCACTAGTACAGCTTCATTGTAGCTTCGTATACTTGCACAACAAAGGCACTATAAAAACCATAGATGGTTGAAAAAGTTAATAAACAAAAGGTTATTTGTGAAACAATGGATGTAAGCAAGATCAATACAACGATGGCCATAAATGAAGAAGTAATATGAAATCAATTGGACCATAAAGTTTATAAACTGATCCTTTTCCCGCTTTTTTTACTCCAAAAATGTCGTACAAAATGTGCAAATTGTTGTCTAGCAATTAAAAATGAATTCTGAATCGTTTTTTGGAAGTTTTTTTTGCGAGGTATCAGTGGACACGCCTTCTTTGATGTTTTTCATTCATCAAAAGCAAAATAAAAAATAAATAAATTCATTTTTATTGCGATTTAAAAATAGAAAATGTAAAAAATCATGTCTGCAAAATAGATTTGAAGCAAAATTTTATTGAAAAATCTCAAAATTTCGGTGAAATGTAAATATAATAAAATGGAAATTTCATTTAATGATTTTGTAAATGATAAATGATGGCTGGAGGGTTTAGAATGGCGCAAAAGCGGAAGTTATTGCATGGAACTTTTGAAATAGTCCATCAACACATTACGGAGATTCAAGAAAATAAAAATCAACTTACTTAAAAAATTCTAAAACGCGAAAAAGATTTCGTATTTAATTTTCGAAAAATTCAAAAAACACTCAAAATTTAAAAAAAATTAATTTTAAATTTCCAAGTGGAATGAATCGCCCGAATGATGAATGTTCGCAGTACAAGCACAGCGGCGTGGAAGCTGTCAAGAGCACGAGTGTGGAAGTGGTGTACGATGGGGCTTTCTACCTTGATGACCAGTACTCCCTCACCAGTGAGTCTCCTGTGGTCCTTTGCAAACTCTCGCTGTTTCTGCTAGCTCTTCACTTCTACCCTTTTGTTTCGATTATTTACACCAACTCATCACACACTTGGATATTTTATATCTCTTACATTTAAGACTGAAATCATTTCAATGCGAATCTACTGACAAAGTTTGTTCACAAAGTTGGGTGGTTATTAGGTTACCAATGAACTGCAGCATCATCACGTGCAACTGAAAGAATTCCAAGCAACATGCCGATATGAACTTCTTATTCAAGCACCAAATGTGGAAGTTATTGGACTCCCATGAAACCAAATCACGTTCAATTTCACACGAAGTCATTTTAATTAACTTTTCATTTGTGCAAAGTTGATTTTAAGGTCCATGCAAAGGTCTGAAGCGGTCAAATGGCACAAGCGGTGCTCACAAACCGAAGTTACAGCACAGTGTGAAGCGAAGTGATTGCGAAGGCTCTGTGTCTTCGGAGTGTATTCGCTCCAGACGTGATTGTGAAAGATGGCATTGCATTTTTTATGAAGGCATCTCTTTATCTTTATGAGCCTTGGTGCGACACGGTAAATGCATTTTCACGTTTCACGATAACTTCTTTTATTAGTTTTACTAAAATATTCTTATTTTTAATTCAAAATTTTTCGAATTACATCAGCTTTCATTGGCCCAAGTGCTTGGATAATATTTATCGAAATTCCAAAAATATTTTTTGCATTTCGTCTTTGATAGAAGAAAAAAAATACCTCAGAAGACTTGGATTTATGCCTTCTTCACTCAAAATAATAGAAACAAAGTGGATAAGAGTATTCTGTAGTACTTTTAGAAAAATTAAATTGCAATATATGCGTTGAAAGCATTCAAGCGTTTGGCTCTAATGATTTTGTTGAAGTCGGAAAAGAAATTTTATTTTGAAAAAAATGCCTAAATTGTGTTTTATTAAGTTATATCTTATTAGAAAAGGTTTTGCAAGATGGTCATTCGAGCAGTTTCGACTTTTTATAACCTCCAGATACGATTATATTCTGAAGTTTTAGTTTTTTTTTATTTTTCTAATCAGATAAAAGTCTGGTTCGCGAGAATAAATTGCCATCAAAACTGAAATAATGAATTTTCCACAAAAAAAATTCGGATAATTTAATAAGCTTGATTTTGCGGGTGCAGTGACTAATAAAAATTTGATCAAAGAGTCACAATGAATGGAATGTCCACCATAAAAATCCAATCGTTAATGAAACTTAATAAACCATCAGTGCAAATATACAAGTGCGAAAGGCTGGCAGAGGACTGCGGTAGTTGTTTAAACTTGATGGAAGCAAGCCCTTCATACGGCTGTCAGTGGTGTCCGGGGAAGAGGGTGTGGGGTGGTGAAGAGGCGGGAGAGGAGGAGGTGTTGAAAGAGTCGAAGAGGCAAGGACCACGCCAGGTCATTGCTTCTAACCACACGTCGGCTGGAAACCGATATTCCAATTGGTATGCTGGTCCTAAATACGACGCGACGTTTTGGAAAATGGATTTTAAAAGTCTCGATAAAAAACGAAAGCAAAACAAAAAATCTGGCAACGAAGCTAGGAAAAAGTATGGACACGTCAGTAGGAGTGGAGGCAGTGGCTTGTGCGTGCATGCCTCCGTGTGTTCGGGTGGATCATCCAGTCTTTGTCCTCCTCCCGAAATCGTTAACGTGAGCTTTCAAAAAAATTAAATAGCATGTTTCGCATTTATGCTTTGACGAGTGCTCACCCTTTAAGTGAAAGCATCTCAAGATTATCATGATTTGTAGAATATCTTTTGTTAGAAGTGTTCATGAAGTAGTTGAAACCACACTGAAATTACCGTTTTGAAACCGAGAAATTTTTTATTTTTAGGTTTTTCCCACTTCCAGCCCACTAGAAGGGTCAACCCTCGTCACCATTACAGGAAGCAACTTGGGAAGGTTCGAAACAATTGTGAAATTTATGGCTAAAAATGAAGTTTACTTTAAAATTTTGAAACCAAAATGTAAAAACAGTTATGTTTCGTATTTGTCATACGAGCCCACCATCCCACTTATACATACTTTTGCTGTTTTATTTTCTCTTTTTTCAACTATTCCTTCTGCATCCCTGTTTGTTGTTCATAGCAACAACGAACCCTTTTCAAACGTTTTTTTTTATGAAAGTGTTTGTTTCGGAAAATTCTGTAGAATTTACTTCAACATTACGCTTCTTTATCACTCATACATAACCAATTGCAGGTCTTATGGGGTCATAGAGTGGGTGAAGGTGGCTTCGGTGGAATGCAAACTAGTGTCTGAGCTCACTCTCGTCTCCAAGAAGTTTGTGAATTCTAGTTCTAATGTGCAACAAAAAAAAAGTTGCAGTTTACAATTTCCAAACGGGTGTTCATAAATGTGTGATTTTTAAGTTTTTTTAAGTTTTTTTGTTCAAATAGTTTAAATCTTCCGATTCATTATTTTCATTACGCGTGTGATAATCAATATAATCCGCAGTGATTAGAGTAATAATGCATTAGCGGCGGAAAGCAAACATTTAATTTTATGGTCTATTGTGACAGGAATACGTTAGTGAAATGGCCATACTGTGGAGATGTTGGTGTTTTAAGCTGTGTATGTAAGCAGGGAGGACTAAACGAATACAAAGCGGAGTCACATTTTAATTATCCATAAAGTTAAATATCTCACCTTTTCAACGTTTAGTATTAAAAGTTTCGTTTGGCTATAAAATATTTTCATGAGCTCAGTCAAAAAAGCTAATTTCGCCTTCAATAAAATCAATTCATACCATTTTATTCTTCGATAATCTAGTTTGTTTTCTGGAAACTATCTCTTAGAGGGCAGATGATTTAGCTCACAAAACCAGCTGCGTGATCATAGCTTATCTAATCAATAATCAATACTCCAAACATTTTTTGATTCTGATTACTGTTCATGATCTTTTTGCTACGAAGTGTGTGAACAATGAGCTTTAAAAGTACCATGAGAGTTGAGTAGAAATGCAGAAGGAGTATGACTGAAAGTGCAAGATCTGAGTCTCTTGCGAACAAGATAATTAAATTAAGAATTATAACTAGATGAGTAAGTATTTTTTATTTTAAACACGTGAGTGTGATTTCCAAATGCGGATGTTTTCTTTCAAGGAGGCCAGTGAGGAAACATAACTTATATGTAAAAATGTATACATGAATTTATGGATACCAGAATTTATGGCTACCAGAAATAAGCAGACAGCACAAATAAAGGATTTTGTGAGAAGGTGCAGCGTAGTCAAAGACCATAATATGGAGTTACAAAAGTCAAAACGGAGAGAAGTGAAAGATTTCAAATTAAAAGTTTTGTCAGCTTGGAAACCTCTTAAAAAAAGTATGAAATAAAAACTAGTAGGTCCATAGATCAAGGCCCATGGAAGTGACATTGAAGGGTGGTTTGGAAGATAAAATGATATTCGTATGTAGATATTGAAAAATAAAAAAAATTGAAAAAAAATTATGAAAAAAATGACGTCATAAGAAGATTGGGAAGAGAGAAACTCATTAGGACGATACTTTTTGAACGTTCGCACCATTAACAAAGATACATTTTTTTTCAAAAGTTACCTTGAAAGTTGTTTTTTTAATTTCATTTTGAATTCAATTGATTGAAATTATCTTATCAGTGTCAAATTCAAAATAATTCAAAGTTTCATAACACATTCGATATCAAGAATAGTGTGCAGAACCAGCGCGTCAGAGGTGGTGAAGGAAGGAAGCGTTGAAGTTTCTATTGCAAAGACGGTGGTCTTCTGGAAAGATGGACTGTTCCAATACAAGGTGGGGGGGGGGAGGGGGGGAGGGGTAGGATGGTGTATTTGCTTGCAAAGTTGGTTTATCGGTCAATATTTTTCAGAACCATCTTAGACACGAAACAAAATTGTATAAATAAAAAATCGTCATCTGTTTTTCGTTGATGAAAAAGTGTTTTAAAATTTCATTGTTTTTCAGAAGCCTAATCCTACAAGCATTTATCCACCAAATGGACCTTTGTCGGGTGGTACCATTGTAGTGATTAGGGGTGCTCATCTAGACACGGGCTTCAATATTGATGTCTTCATTAACGGCAACGTCAACTGTGTGGTTGTGCAGTGAGTTTGATAAGAAAATAGTTCATTTATTGTTTAAACTAATACATTCTGAAGGTTTTCTAAGAAAAGTAGATTCAGTTTGACTATTAAGTGCCCTAAAATCGAGTGTTTGATACTTCGAAATAATATTTTTATTTCTATATTCATGATTACGCCATCCATACACCCAATTTCGAATCAACAGCTTCAACGAGTCAGCAATCACGTGTCGGAGCAGCAATCACAAGAACATCACAGCTCCCAAATGGCTCTCGTCGAGCTGGAAGAACCAGACTTCTGACAGACTCGACATCAACAACAACCTCAACAACAACTTCAACAACAACCTCAACAACAACTTCAACACCTACAACAAAAACATCAACAACAACATCAACAACAACTTCAACAACAACACCACGACTCCCATCCATAAAGCCTTGCAAGTGATGGTTGTTTTCGATGGCTCAGTGGTCAGAAAGCCTCATCTCACCTTCACCTACCTACCCGACCCCGTCATTCTCAGCATCAAACCTCTGAAAACTTTCCTTAGGTTTGAGATTCTTTTCATTTTGTTGATTAAAAAAATTTTTTCAATGCTTTTATTATAAAAAATATTGCTGATAATATCTTTTTTACTTATTTTTCTTCGTGGTTCGGACTTTGCTTACTATGAACACTGAATGAAAAAAACGTTGTTTGAAATGCACATAAAGGAATGAAAAATGATTTGTTTAAGAGCATAGTTCACTTTTCATTCATCATATCCACCTCTTGAGATATTGTTTATTTGTTGCTTCCTTCTTCTTCCATCGCTTCCCGTATCGCATTGCCAGAATGTTCTTCAAAAATAATCTCCAGAAAAAACTTTATTTTTTAATTCAACGTTTAAGAACCAGCATCTTTGAGCTAATCTCTTTAAGCTGAGTCGTTTTGCAGTCTGAGTAGTATAAAAGGTTGCACGCTTCCGTCACAGGGTTCCAGTCAAAACCAAAACAAATAAAATCATGAGGGCATTGAGCCTA